>CAUYLG010067983.1:0-49449 GCA_963573385.1 Cacajao melanocephalus
AATAGCAAAGACTTGGAACCAACTCAAATGCTCATCAATGATAGATTGGATAAAGAGAATGTGGCACATATACACCATGGAATACTATGCAACCATAAAAAAGGTTGAGTTCATGTCCTTTGCAGGGACATGGATGAAGCTAGAAACTATCATTCTCAGCAAACTAACACAAGAACAGAAAAGCAGACACCACATGTTCTCACTCATAAGTAGGAGTTGAATAATAAGAACACATGGACACAGGGAGGGGAACATCACACACTGGGGAGTATTGGGGGTAGGGGGCTAGGGGAGGGATAGCATCAGGTGAAATGCCTAATGTAAGTGATGAGTTGAATAGCACAGCAAACAGCCATGGTATGTGTATACCTATGTAACAAACCTGCTCATTCTACACATATATCCCAGAACTTAAAGTATAATAAAAAAAAGAAGACAGTCATGAGTTATGATCAAACATCAGTGTTTAAGATGCTTTGGAGCAGGGAGAGAGTAAAAGTGACTAGTTAAGAGGCTATTTCCCAATTGCCTAGGACAGAGGTAATGAGGGATGGAACCTAGGGCAGAAGCAGAGAAAACAACAAGGTGGGAAAAAATGTGAGAAACGTGACTTAGGAGGAAGAAATGGAACTTGGGCTACTGATGGGACAGAAGCGGCTGATGGAAAATTCAGAGATGCCTCAGATTTTGAGTCTAGGTGACTGCAATATTATGGATCATATCAAGAGAAGCCAGAGTTGTCAGAGCAGGAACTGATTTAAGATAGTAAAAAATGCAAAGCTCTTCACTTTCTAGTTTTCAGCGACTGTCAAGGAGTCAGCTGGAAGGTCAAGTCTAGAGCAAGAAGGGGCATTGCTGAAGCCATGAAGTGCCGGGTAAAGATACAATAAAATCTCTTTTCACATAGTTGGGCTGGGCCCCTAGATTCTTCTTCGAACTTAAGAAAAGCCACGTAACTGTCTGAGAAAGACCAAAATGTTTATTGTTGTTGTGTTTTCAGCTTACTACTACCTGGTGGAATTAGTTTTTTTTTGCTCTTCACAGACTCTCCCAGGAAAGTCAAGAAACCTGAAGGCAGTTCCTGTATCCTCCCAGGGCTAGGGCCATAGCCTCCGTGTGGGCAGTGGAACCAGCCCCCAGGAGTAGGTGACATCCAAAGGCAGTCTTGCTTCTTACTCACCTCCCCTAATTTGTAAAAGCCCCAGCCCTGTCTCGCCAGCCTAATTTTCCAATCACCTGAAAGTCCCCTGAGCTCTGCCTCCTTACACCTTTTATCTCACCACTAACTACCACAGCCTTACCTCATTTAACCTTCTAATCATGAAAAACTGTTTTAATTTGCTCCTCTGTGGAATCATTATGTCCACAACATTGCAATGTGTCAAGGTAACAGCTTAAATGAAGTGATGGATCTTACAAGTTTAAAGGGACGCAGACCAGAACAGATGGCTAAATAAAAGCAAAGAGGCCAGTCACCCATTAAGTAAACAGGTAAGAATCTTTTTTTTTTTTTTTTAATCGTCATTTGGTAGCTTGTTGCAAAACAGCAGCTTGCTTTGAAGGAGACCCAGATGGGATTTGTGCTTTTGTTTATTCCGAGCCCAGCATGGCTTTCTGGTTCTCTTGGTTGCTGCACTGCATTGCATTGCATAGCTGGTTTTGGGCACAAAGACGTGGACAGCCTTTATGAATCCACTGTCGTGTGCAGCAACACATACATAATGCATACATGAGAGAAAAATAAATCAACCATTTTGAGAAAACTTCAAAACAGAATGAAATCACAGTTATAAAAGCCTGCTTCCTGGCAATCCATGTCTGCCTCTCATGTTCTATCAAAGGGAACCATGTAATGAGCACAGAGAGGGTGAAGGGAGCAACCAGAGAGCAGAAGCCAGACACCGACTCCTGTGTGAGCCACTGGGAGTGGTATTCTGCAGTGGACAGAGGTTCCTTCCGCAGCTCACGCCCCTAGCCCAATTTCCATTACACTGCCTGAGTTTGATTCTTTGCCCTTCTTCTCGTTTGGCATGAAAGTGTTCTCATAGTGCTAGTATTTCCTTTCCACTAGGAAAGGCATACCTTCAGGCACACTGTGTGCTCCAGATGACAAGTACAACAGAATACAATGCATACGTGCCTTCTTCTAGTAGTCACTTCCACCAGATCGTGACCTTAAGCTTCAGCAACTACAATGAAAACCATGGATGAGACAGAAGTCTATATATCACTGAATGTAGTGAGAATGTGTGTGTGTGGAGGGGGGCAGGGGGTAGGGATGTGGGAGTTGGGGAAATGAACAAAGTACTAATATGCATGATATACCTGCATGTATCACATGTATATCACGCAATATGGACTAAAGAATTTACATCGTCAAGCCACAATTGTTCATTGAGTTCATACTTTGTGTAGACTTGGCTAGGTGCTGAAACAATAGAAATAAAACCATAAAAGACACACCATGCTTCCAAAGAGTCACAACTTACTGCAGCTGGCCAGTAAATAGAACACTCTAATACCAGGTGTCAAATGAGGCTAATGGGGGTGTGCACAGGGTGCTGTGAGAGTCCAGAGGAAGGGTGGGTACAGAAGAAACAGTTAAGGAAGTGTTTGTCTTGGCGGTGATATTCCAACAGAGTCCTGAGGACCAAGGGGGCCTTGCCAAGAGAAGAGGCAAAGGGCATTCCAGGCAGAGGGATTAACAGTTTGAAAGGCCATAATTTGGTCAGAAACCTTCAAGTCAATCGGTCAAAAGAATACATAGGCTCTAAGTGGTAGGAGATGATGCTAGACAGTTAAAATCATAAAACAAAAGATAATATACCAAATAAATTAAGTTGGCTGCAACCCTCTGTCCTATCTACCCTACATTAGGATAATGAAAGGATAAATGTACATAAAAGTGCAATGTTTTATAATTCTAAATATTCTCCACTTTCCAAACAAGTGAAAATGTATCAGTCACTTCATTTTATTTGAATTACCATTTAACACACCACAATACCTTGTTTCAAGTTGTCTGTCTTATTCCATCAGTAAACGTATTCCATCTATGGCTTGTCTAGTAACTGTTTTGAGTCCATCAACACTCAGCAAATTAGAAGACACTACCTGTTTACATATGTGTTCAACGTCTAATGATTTATTTACGGAAGTGATTGCTGCTGCCTTTACTGAAGTAGTCAGAACATCTTTTAGATTCAACAACCACCAATTAGATTAAACAACAGTAAGTACATGTCAGTTTATAATGCATAACACTCAGCTCAACAAATTTTTCATACTGCAAAAAACTGGCATATATGCAATATAAACAGTCATTCCCCTCAGATAAGAAGCATGACTATTAAGTGGTACAGTGGGTGGAAAATGCAGAACACAGTTCCAGGTACATAGTGAGCACTCGAGAAACGGAAGATATTATGATATAAAAACTGATTGTTAGATCCTCAGTGAACATTAGCCAGTGTCGAGCACTGGTCAGGCCATGTGAAATGCGTAAGAACTAGAGATATTTTTTTCTCAAATAATTCCAAGCAGCTGCAAACCCTTAAACTGTTCAGTGTAACTTAGCCATACAAGTTCTGAGAGAATGTCACTGTGCCCAAATAGATCTGATGAATTGCTGTAGGGAAAGCTTTCTTCTTCTTTGTTCTCATTTCGGGCAAGTCTGAAGGGGCCTTTAACAGCTGAGACATTTAGAATTTAATCCCCTCTGTGCTGCAAAAATATGCATCAAAAATGTGGCATGCTAGTTGCTTGCTCTTTAGAGTGGGAATATCATTTATCAGACTTCATAGCAGAAATACCTATTCCAAAATAAAACCCACAGAGAATCCATTATTTCAGGAGAGAACGCAAGTACAAAGATCTGTACCTAGCAAATTTGCAGTCTATATTAATATGTATATGTTTTTATTCTTTCTACTGTAGAAGTAGTCTTTAACCACAAAATAAAATCTTTAACTCTTAATCCAGTTCATTGCTAGATTTTTTTTTGTTTTCTTCTTCATAAATTATAACCAATGGTATAAAGGTGTGTTTTTTATTTAAAAATATTGTTTAATGACCAAGTAGTCACTAAACAATATTTCTATATAAAAAAACACACCTTTATACCATTGGTTATAATTTATGAAGAAGTGTGAAAAGGTATAAGCTTTTGTTCATATGCTGTCATGTATTCAATAATAAATATTAAAGACAATGTCTTTATTAGAAAGTTCAGTGTAACCTCTTATCATGTCATCTTATGCATTCATAATCCTCATGTTAACTTGAACTTCTCAATAATGTCTGCAGCCAAAACAAAATCTCCTTTGGGAAAAAAGTCCCTCAGGAAATATTTCCTAACTATAATTTTTCTCTAGGACTGGCTTTTTGCACAGAAGACTTTATTACAGTGGTACCCATGAGAATTTTATTGCCTTTTTGTTTGTTGGATTTGTAATTTTTACTTGATTATAACCATGTCTGAGGGTGGCATACTGACATGTGCTCTAAAGTAGATTACCAAGTTGAAGGCATTCTATTACTTTTAAACTTTTTTTTTAAACTACCAACATTTTGTTGTTTAGTCGTGTCTTTGTTGAATAAAGGGGTCATTGGATTGCGAAGCTGAACGAGGGAGACCTACCCATTCCATCAGATTGGTCCCTACAAACTGCCTACAATAAGAGTCAATACCATTGACTGACAAAGGGTACCTAGTGTTCTCTAGCAGAAACTGGAAAATAATTGCTTTATTTTCCCTGAGTGCTAACCAAGTGTACCCTGTAGTTGTCTTTTTAACACTGGGAATGAAGCCAGAGTTGGGCAAAATGAATTAAATTTGTCCACAAATTGCTGATTTCAAAGTAAATGTAATTATCATGCTTCGCATCAGCCTCTTAATTTTCCATACAAGTTAGGTATTTTGCTTACTGACAAACTGCATTACAAAATCTACCTAAGGCTGGTACCAGTTTTTAACATTTCTGAACCAGTTATATGAGAAAGCTCCCATTGGTATGAATAAAATTAACAAGTTAGTTAATTCACACACTAGAACATGGGCTGGGTTCTAAAGGCAGAATATCAGAGTGCAAGTCATCTTTACCATTTTCTCAATCTATGACTTTAGGCAAGTCACTTCATCTCACTATGCCTCTACTTCTTTGTCTTGAAAATTGAGATTATATAAATACTTCTCTGATAACGCTCATTAAACATTATCCTCTGGTAAGACTACAATGATTATTTATACATTTACACTCTATCTGGACTAGATTCTCCTAATAAGTGCCCCAACTAAGAGAAGAAAGGCCAATCTGAAAGTAATAATAGCTGGTTTTTATACTGATAATGTAATATCTGCTAGTGATACCTGATGAAGTAGTCCATGTTTGCTCTTGATATTGTCCTTCCTGAAAGAGTCTTTACCACCCCCCAAACATTGGCCACACCACCTCCAGACTGAACTTTCTAAAATCAGACTTGACCCTGCCTGTCCCACATTTAGATCCCTTTGGACTCTATAGTGTAAGTACAGACCTTTAGTATGACATACAGGACCTTCCATAATCACATTTCTTCTTGCCTTTCTAGTTCCACTTCTTCTACCCAATTCAAAGCCTACTCTCAATGTATTTCTTTTACCGTATCACATCTTCCTCATTAGGCTCCTGGATTCTGTCATGCTGTTCATTATCCCAAAGTGATCTTCTTTGGCATTCACATTACTACTCTTTTCTTGATGAGATCAATGATTCTAGCACCAGCTATGCTGCCTAAAGCTGCCCTTCCTAAGCTCAGATATGGACTTGACCCATCAGAACTTTCCATCGTTTTACTACCCTGAAGTTACTTGCTTTTTCATCAAATCCTACTACTTATGGGAAGAAATGTTCTCCACTCCACCTGCTGCCCTCACTCAGATCCCACTCCTGTGCCCCTGGCATTCTGTTGAGGAAAGGGAGGGGCTAACTAACCAGGGACAATGAAGGTAATCCTAACACGTGCTTTTGTTTAATTCTCAGCTATCTTACAGGCTTCATTGGTTGTATGTGGCTTCTGCAAACCTCTGCTTGTTGTCTTTTCACTCCAAACAAGATGAGATTGTCTCTTAGAATCCATTCTTACCTCCAAGGTCAGGACATAGAAGCAGAGCATAAGTGTAAATTCTGGCGGTCCTGGTGTCATTAGAGAGGAAGTCCTGCCAGAGCCATCCCAACAACAATGATGAAAATGACTATGATGATAATGACATCAGCTGGGACCTCTTATTTTTCTGTGAATCTACATGACCTTACATTAAATAGCGTTTATCCTAACACCTCACATGCATCTCTCTATAACAAGTGAAGGAAGAAGGGAAGTTTTCTTTCCCATCTCTTCTTTTCCAGTCTTCCACGTTTCAAGCTGGACTGCTTGATCTTCTTCAAAGCCCCTGTGCTACCCACTTACTATGACCTTGTTTATGCTGCTCCTCCTGGCCCCTTTGCTGTATTCTACCATCCCCATCTCTGCAAGTTCCAGTGTAACTCAGCTCAAAGAGTATTTCCCCTCTAAAGCCTTTATTCCTCCTTGGCTTCTACTTCATGGATAAGGGTGGGGTGGGATGGCATGGATGGAGAAAGAAGATGGAGGAAAGAGGGAAGAAGGAGAGAGGAGGAAGAAAGGACAAGAGAAAGGGAGAGAAGGATTCCCCCTTAATCTTGTCTTTGAAAATTTCTTGAGGTCATTAACAAAATCTGAGAAATATATCTCATAAGGCAGTATCAAGCACAATGTCTTTAACTTAGAAAACATTCAGTATATATTTGTGGAATAAATGAAAGAATGAAGGAGAGAAAGAAGGAAGGACAGAGGGATTAAATGTTATTTTTTCTAAATATAAGTCCTAAATTATTTTAAAAGTTTCAGATTCAGATTATTATAAAAATATGTTTTTCTATAAAAGAAAAAAGGCAATTTTTTTCTTTTTTTTCTTAATTCACCTCACTTTAAGATTTCTATGTAGATTTGTGGTGGGAAGGTGAGGTAGAGGGCTAGGGTGTGAAATATAAAGAGAAGTGAGAAAAAATTAAGCATTTGTTAAGCTGGACTTTTTACTAGAAATTGCTTTGAAGTTCCTCATAGAACTTGTAAATCTGAATGGTGGTAAACTAGTAAACCTGCTTAGAGCAACATTTTTTATATGGCACATAATAAAAAGACTTACAAGAATCCATATTTTTTAGAAAACCACCTCTTGTCTGAGACTGGCAACACTTAAAGCTAGATTCCCATATCACGGAATGAGAAATAGATAACAGAAGAGTATCCTATTCTTCTGATGAAGACAATAGCCTATTTTTTTAGCAGAAGGGACTTGCAACAGCTCACTGTGTACTCAGCAAGTATCAGGTATTATGCCAAGTACTTTACAGAGCTAAAAGCGGATTCTTACCAGGAGTGTACCTGTAGACTCAGGGTGGTCAAGTTACACTAATGAGGCAGGAGAATAGGGTCTGAAAGCAGGGAAACTAAGGCCGTTTCACACTGACTTCCTAGAACTAAATTGAAAGGAAAATCCTAACTTTCCACTGTTAGGTAACAAAAGGACCAGAGACTACTCCCTTTGCAAACCCCCACCTTTTCTGGGTGGCAGATGGAAAACTGAAAGTACCTCTGATTGGTTGTTGTTTGCAACTAATCAGATGCTTGCATAGGAGTGTGAACTATGAAACTTTACTTCAGCCTCTGATTAATAGCTGTCTGCAACCAATCAGACTGATTGCCAGCCAAGTCTTCATTTGCATAGAGGTGTAACTTTGTAACATAACTTTAGCCTCTGATTGGTTGCAAAGAGCTTGCATAAGACTGTGACCTTTGTAACTTCACTTCAGCCTCTGATTGGTTGCTTTCTGCAACCAATTGGACTAGTTGCAGACCACCACTTCATTTACATGAGGTGAACACCAAGTGGCCAATGGGAAACCTTTAGTGGGTATTTGGACCTGAAAAGATTCCACATCCAGGCCCTTGAGCCCCTTATGCTCTGCCCACTCCCACCCTGTGGAGTGTACTTTCATTTTCACTAAATCTCTGCTTTTGCTGCTTCATACTTTGCTTGCTTTGTGTGTTTTGTGCAATTCTTTGTTCAAAACGCCCAGAACCTGGACACCCTCCACCGCTAACACTAAGTGAGTCAATACGTGCAAACTTGGGCATACAATGGAACTTCTGTGTCTCTGTTTTCTTACCTAAAATTGGAGAAAATAAGAGTATCTATCTGATATCATTATTGAGGGTTTAAATGAGTTATCACATATAAAAAGCCCTTAGAGCACTGCCTGGCAAAAGGAAAGAGCTAAGTAAATGTTAGCTTTTATTGTTATAGTAGTTCATCAACTATAAGAGACCAACAATTGTTAGTCACACTGTTACTCTAAATAAAATAAGAAAGCAAAATAAGATGGGGAGTCTAATAAGAGACCTACGCAAAAAGCTGAAACACCAAACAGCTATTTCCTTAGTGCTAGAATATGCCAGAAATAAAGCTTCCATTTAGAAAGGCACAGCAAGAAGAGAATGAGGAAAAATAATCTTCCCTGAGAATTTGAACCACAAGCAGGTACTCATGCAGGTTTTTGATAAAAGTTCATACTGAAAGTGTGATTAAAAAAAAAAAAACACCTCAGCAAATAATTTTAAATGGGGTCTCGAGCTGGTAATGTCTCCAGGTGACTATCCGAAATAACACCAATCCTCTGTGGACAAATTTAACTTTGTTGCAGGCTGATAGTGACTGCAAGGAAATACTGAGTATAAGTATTCTTAGACATATAAAAATGTGGAAAAACATTGTAAAAATCAGTGAAATATGGTGGTATCATTGTTGTCGCCGTTGTGGTCACCACCACCACCATTATCATCATCCTAGGGAACAAAGAATCAGAAATGGTGCCTGGATTATTTTAAACACTTATCCCTCATCCCACACCCTTAAGGAAGCAAAACCAAAAGTCCATAAAGAAAGGATGACAAACAGTCCTGGAGCTGCCCAAGACATCAGAATTTTCCAGTGTAAAATACCTTTTTGAGTTTTTTCTTCTTGTCAAAATTGCACCTGTAAAAGAAAAAACAACCCTTCTTTTTTTGAACATGGTTGAGATTATGTTGCTCATGCAGGCATATCCCATCCCTTCCCATGCATAGATATCAATTGTGGTACTTCCCAGCATCTCTCTAAAACATATACACTGTCCTCTTAGAGGTTAAAATTGAACCACGGTAAAGTAACACATGCATATTAAACAGTCTTTCACTGAAACACAAGCAGAGTTTTTGCTAGAGCACAGGTCTCATGGTGATAATAAATAGTATTGTGCCAAGAACACTTGAATTTCTAAGTAGTACAGTTTTCCTATCAATTCTGAATTTAATATTGCAATGGAAGTCATTTGAATCATTAATACAATATACATTTATTACATATAGTCTCCCGTGTTAGAATAGGAAAGGCAGAAAGATCTCCACTATTAGGCAGGAACGTAGATATACAATGCACCAGGTCTGTTATCAAAGAGACTTTGATATTTTCTTTTTCTCATCACCAGATCACTCTGTGCCAGATTTTCAACAGTATTAACCATCCCAATCTGGATGTTCCAGAAGCAACTCAAGTTCAATAGTCTGAATCCAAACTAATGATCTCTGCCTCTCTGATCCACTCTTCCTTACCTATACTGTCCCTCTGAGTTGCTGCCACTAAGTTTACTTGGAAACCACAAGAATTAAAATCTTAGCTCTACTTAATAGCTGAATAATCTCAGAGATCTTAATTTTCTTTGTCTCTGATTCCTCATCTATAAAACCAGATGGTCATTATGAAAATTAAATACTTACATAGCACAGAAAAGGCCTAGCTTAGTGCCCATTACATAGCAGACAATCAATGATCATCAATTTCCTTTTTTATTCTCCACATATCGGGTTGCCTGTACAAACTATTCTTTCTTCATGCAAAGTCTTCTTTCCTTTCCTTCCTCTTTCTCTCTCAGGAAAATTTCTACATGCCCTTCAAGATCAAATTCAAATGTTGTCTCCTCTGTGAAAGTGTTCTGCCCCTCCAAGAAGATTTTAGAGCACTTTGTTCTGACTGAAGCACACTTCATATCCCGTAGCAATCATGTGATTACCAAGCAACCATCATCATTCAACCAAATTCAGCAAATACATAGCACACCATATCCCACTGTCTCCCCAGGCAGACATTGCTAATCAATCACAGTGCTATTTCCACCTGCGTCAGGATGCAACTTCGGAATCCTCTCGGCATAATGTTCCAGGTGGTTGTAATACTAATCAGTTTACCACTTAGCACTAAACAGGCAGCAGCTTAAGGACAGAGGCCATATCTGGATAAGTCTACAAGCTGTCTGACCACAAGTCAGAGATTGTTAACCTGTCTAGGCCTCAGTTTCCTCATGTGTACATCCATTTTTTAGTGATCCCTGCTGGCTCCTGAGTTAAATGACTCTATAATGATAACAAGGGACCTTGATTGTTTAGAGCTGGTATTACTAGAAAAAGGGTTTGCAGCACAGCTGTGCACATGGCTCCCACTCTGGCCCACATCCATTTCTTATCACAGAGTTAGGCATGTCTTTAGACACTCGAAAATTGAAGCCACTGTCCATATAATTGAAATAGAAATGGGGTAAGAGTTTCTGATCTTTCAGCTTGGCAGATAGCAGCTGCCATTTACCAAAGCAGCTATTTTTCACCTGCTGAGAAAAAGTTTGCAGCAAAAGAGATTATTTCCTTTTTTAACCCTTGGCTGAAAATATACCTCCGTATTTTTTCACCCAGTTGTACAGAATAGATCAGGTTCAGTCTCCCAATATGTAGATGGACACTGATATGTTAACACACATGGTCAAACGTCTTCCACTAAGCCCTGGCACTCACAATGGGAATTTTAAATGTCCACTGAGCTAGTCTGTTGAAACCTGGTATCTTAACAGAAATGGTGCTACACAAAGGAAAGAAAGCCTGAGAATTTTTATTCTATGTATACTTCCCAAAATAAAGGGAATTTTGTATCTTATATATGACTGCATAATGAAACTTTCTCTGGAGATTATTTGTTCATTCCATAAGCAAAATATTCAGTTTGCTTCAGTAAGCATTACTTTGAAAATACATATGAAGCTAGTCCCTAAGGAAGAATTACCAATACATAGTTGCGGAGAAACAGAGGCCATTTCTCCAAATTTCGAAAACAGTTTCAATTGGTGGGAGGTAACTTTGGGCTGGATCTTAATACCTTAACTAAAACTTCTGCTCTAGTGGCCAAGACTCTCAATGTGTCCCAGCCTTGGTAAGAATTTCTCTTTTACAGAATTAAGTCACAATGACTGAACTTTTATAACCCCTAACAAGCTTTACCCACCATACCTTAAACCACACATGCACATCCCCTTTTAAATGTTGAGGTGACTTGCTAGACTGAGCTCTTGAAAACCAGAAGCTGTATCTGTTTTGTTCACTAATGCTTCCCCACTAGCCAAAGCAGCCCCAAGCCAGAAGCCTTCTGCACAAAAACTAGAAAATACACAAGAATCTGGGTACTTTGTAGGCCCAATCAAGAGTTTCCAGTTCATCAGCTTTAACCACAGATCTATTGCCCTAGTGCAGCAAGAAGAGAAAGGCCACCTCCCCACCCTCATGTCTCCTCCAGCACATAACCACCAATTCACAAGATGATATTTCAAAAACACACAATTTACATTCACTTAAAAACAGCATTTGTTGAATTTGCTAGGTAATTTTTCAAAGCATGAAGCTGGCCCTATCTTCTTAGCTATTTTGACATTTTTATGCATTTTATTTTTAGGTGGTATTCTGCAAATCAGGCTTTGCTCCTGATTTTCACAAAGCCTTTTCTTCCTGAGTAAAATAGGTGAGCAGTTCAGCAACACAGGGCAGCTTTTATCTGCAAAAAAATCTGCCTTTCAGCAGAGCAGACAATACATGCAAAACGGAGGCAAACACATGCAATATTTCCTATATGTGGATTGTGATTCTTTTTTCCCATGGGATGTGCAAGTGGCAAGATAGTTTATTCCCATGTGGTGCTGATAGCAGGTCCTGAATATTTCTGAATATATCACTTTTATTGCCTTTTACACTGAATAACCGTGAAAGAAAAAAATACTTTTGTGAAAATTCAAAATCAAAATACGTTAGGAGCTTTTAGAATTCACCTCCAGGACATAAACTTAAGAAAACAAATACTTCTGCTAAGGAATACCAGACACCACTCCCACTGGGACAGGGCCCCTTCACAAAAAGGGAGACATTGTCAAATATTTATGCTGACATTCAGGGAAAAACTGCAGGTGTTCCATCGGGGTTTAGTTACTCTGAGCCCTGTCCCTGCTGCTTTAGAACTTACTATGTAATGGACAAAATCTGCCTGAGGGTGCTTTGGCCTATAACATTTCAGCACTGCATGCTCCTTCTGGAATTTGGTTTATGATACTTTCTAATGGTATATTTCAGTAGAAATCTCACCTCTTCTTTGCCCATCAATCATAAGGATTCTTATTTAGTATATATCATGTGTTGGTATTTTTGGGTAAGTTTTAAAATAGATTTTCTCCTCTTTCTATACAATTAAGAATTCCACAAACTAAGATATATTATTTGAAGCACTTTAATTGCCAGCTTGTCGTTTCCTATTTAGGTGAGAGGGAGTTGTCTGTATGGCAAGATAAAGTTCAAGTGTCTTAAGATGTTATGAAAGCCCCTTCATAATCTGACCTCTGACTGTTCATCCAGCCTCATCTCTCAGCCTCCCAAACTTATACCCCATACTTTATCCATGGTAAGCTTTTTGTGGTTCTTGATAAATTCCATACTTTTCAATTGTCACATATATTAGTATAGTTTTTTGCTGTATAAAACTTAAGTTTTAGGAAAATAACTGTCTTCAACCCTAAAAAACTTTACTTCTCTGATAGTTCTCCTAGCGGTTCTTCTGTCTCTTCAGGAAGTTAGTCTCTTGATTCTTGAGGAATACATAGCCAAGTATATAAGTGGGTAGGTAGCCAGATAGACAAGGTAATATAGATATGTAGATAAAAAACAAATAAATACAGTACAAATTGTGTATATATACATATATATATATAAAATAGACATGATAAAATTGCAGTACCATTAATTGAGCATCTACTATGTTTTTGAAATTATACTCGGTCTCTTACAAACATAACTTTTGATCTTTACAACTACAATGCATGTAAATACCTTTATCCACCACTACATAGTTGAACATAGTTTAACTGTTCATTAAAAAGATGATTTCAAGTCTTTGCTATTGTAAACAGTACCACTATGAACATACGTGTGCACGTGTCTTTATAATAGAATGATTTATAATCCTTTGGGTATATGCTCAGTAATGGGATTTCGGGGTCAAATGGTATTTCTATTTCTAGATCCTTGAGGAATCGCCACATTGTCTTCCAAAATGGTTGAACTAATTTATGTTCCACCAACAGTGTAACAGCATTCCTATTTCTCCACATCCTCTCCAGCATCTGTTGTCTCCAGATTTTTTAATGATCGCCATTCTAACTGGCGTGAGATAGTATCTCAATGTGGTTTGGATTTGTATTTATCTAATGACCAGTAATGATGAGCTTTTTTTCATATGTTTATTGGTTGCATAAATGTCTTCTTTTGAAAAGTGTCTGTTCCAACCCAAATGCCCATCAAGGTTAGACTGGGTAAATAAAATATGGCATATATACACCATGGAATACTATTCAGCCATAAAAAAGGATGAGCTCACGTCCTTTGCAGGGACATGGATGAAGCTAGAAACCATCATTCTCAGCAAACTGACATAAGAACAGAAAACCAAACACCACATGTTCTCACTCACAAGTGGACATTGACAAATGAGAACACATGGACACAGAGAGGGGAACATCACACACCAGGGCCTGTTGAGGGGTGGAGGGGGTAGGGGAGGGATAGCAGGGGATGGGGGGATTAGGTAGGAATAACATTAGGAGAAACACCTAATGTAGATCACAGGGGAATGGATGCAGCAAACTACCATGGCATGTGTATACCTATTTAAAAATTCTGCACAATCTGCACATGTACCCCAGAACTTAAAGTATAATAAAAAAAAAAAAGGATGAATGATTTGCTCAAATTAACAGCTAGTAACTGGTGATGTCAAGATTCACACAAGACTCACCTAAAAAGCTAACGATCCTTCCATTATACCACAAGGATATCTTATTCTATATTTATGTGATGTGTCCTTATATATCCTAAATAAGGATCCTGTATTTATTTAGTCATATTTCTGCCTACTCCAATAAGTTATAATACAATGCCTTGAGGAAAAGGACAACATACCCCTGGCTCTGGAAATGTATTATTCGGCACTTATTAGATATGCAAGAAATGTTGATGAATCAATACATTAAATGAATGAAATAATCTGCTCCTGTAATTTTCAAGCAAAAAAAAAACAGTTATTTTACTGGATATTGAGATACTTATAGTATTCCTTGTTGTTTTAATTATTGTCAAGAGACAATACAGTCAAAAGAAAACATGATTCAGAGACAGGAGAGACGAGATTCTCATCTCAGCTCCAACTTGGACAAATCAGTTCCTATCTACCAATTTCTCAACTGCAAAATGGAAAGAAGAGCCCCTTCCCCACAGATTTATAAAGCTTACTTCTGAAAAAGCATATAAAAATTCTCCCTTTATAGGCTCTCAAGTTCTATACAGATGCTGACTGATGCTGATGCTCAATTACACATGATGATCTTCTTCATTGACCATTTAATACAAAAATTATTAATACTTTTGTGACAAGAAAATATGAGAGCTAAAGAGATTTGATATTTTCCACCAATCAATACACTTTTATTGAGCACCTGCACCACACAGGCTATAGGGTTGAAATTCCATCTTTTCTCCTAAAATAATAAAGTTGATGGCAGCAGAAAGTATAAAGGAGAAAAACTATAATGTATTTTTTATAAAATAATGTAATGCCTTTCTTTCTCATCAGGGTTGAAATTCTGCAAGGGCAGGAACTGCGTCTGTTTTGTTTACCACTATGTCATCCCAGTATAATATCTGATACACAGGTGGCACTCAACACTCATTGGTTGAATACACATTCATGGTTCATTATTCAGTAAAATATTGCTGTGGACATTTGGGGTTTCTAAGATAAAGCATGATCTGGAAACGGATGGTAAAAACAAAGAGAGAACTGAATTTTCTACATATGAAAAGTGACAGGAATTTGCAGATTGAGAACGGACGAATAGAAGAAGAGAAGGGTCTACGGAGGAAAAGAAGTCCAGGAAAGAGGCAGCAAGCCAGCACCTCAATGGGGTGACCCAAAGACATTTCCTTAGAAAGAAAAGAGAACATCTGAATTTCTACCATTTAGTGGTAAAATCCTCAAAGCTATGAAAAGAACTCAGAGTTACAGTACTCAAACCATTTCACTGCACAAAAATCTATTTTCACATAGACACACACTTTCCCCAAGAAGTTTGCTTTGCTTTGTGAGTTTTCATTCTTTTTCCTCCAATTCCTCCCCTCTGGAGACTATTCTAATAAGGCAACCACGGATGTTAAAGAAACCAGTTTTGACTCAAAGGCAAGTAAACTTACCCTTTCTGAGTCTCTACTCAGGAAAATGAGGATGGTAACCTGCCATTTCTCAGAATAACTGAGGATTGAAAGAAATAAGATGCATAAAAACGTTCAAAACACACCACCCCCACATATGCTACTTTGGCATAATCACTTTGAGCTAAAAGTACTTAAAAAATAGGAAGTGCTAAATCACTCTGACCCTCCATCTGCTTCTAAAAGCAGGAGGTGAAATTCCCATGTGGATTTCCTGTGAAGGATCCCCTCCCTACAGTAGAATGAAAGCGACATTCTTATCATCAAGGACAGGAAGCTGAGACTAAGAGAATTCTGCACTAACCTTGTTAAAATAAGTCTTACCTCCTAGTCTCTCCACATAATTATTTTCTTTTTCGCAACTCACTATTCTTTGTCCAGTTCAGTATGGAAGTGTTCAACCCTAACTGTGTCTTTAGGTCTTCATTTTTTCATGAAGGATCCTGTGCCACATAAAACTTATATTAAATAAATTTTTCTCCCGTTGATCTATGTCAATTCAATTCAAGCTGGGAAAAAAACCCAAAAGAATAGAGACAAGATTTTCCATCCCCTATGTACATTATGCCTCCAGCACATAGTGAGTGCTCAATAAATGTCAATTTTATTCCCTACTCCCTATTCTCTCCCTAGTCATCCTATATCACTAGGGAAACTCTTTGCAACTTCAGAGACTCCATTGAGCAGCAGCAGGAACACACATACACATAGACTCTGACACCCTGCCTTTTACCAAATGCAATAGTATGGAGGTCCAACATTTCCAAATAAAGCATAATACACTTGGTAGACATTCTGAGAGTTTTCAACTACAAAGGGCCATGCTAGTAGCACCTTAAAATACAATCTTTGGGTCTCTTTAGTTTGAAAAATCTTCGAGAAGTTCTTTGATATCAAAGAACATACCTATCTTCGGAAGCTTTAAACTATAATTGCTCAGGGTCCCTGGTGGGAAAAAATAGTCTCATGGAGAGAAAGAAAAAGAAAACATCTCAATAATGGCTTCCAGAGGAAAAAAAATTCTCACTGGTTTGCAAAAATTCTTAACAGAGCTCTTGTTCTGCACAGCATGGAGTGGGGCAGCTGCTTGGAAAAAGAAACAAATTGTAACAGGAAGAGCCAGGGAAGTATTACAGTGCTCTACCCCATCAGCTGTTAACAAGTTAAACATGTTTCTTTCCCATTACAAATTATGGAAATTTGAATTATTTTACCTTCTAAAAGTTCAACAAAATGGATAAAATAAATAGAATCTTCCCAGGACCTTTTGCTTTCTTAGAGTGATCGACAAGTGCATTAACTTCACGTAAATTATATGCCTAAACACAGCAGCTAACAACATGCAACCACATACCCATCACTCTGCTTCCCTTAAGTGGGATGAACTTGACCTTCAAAGCCCTTGAAATGCAAAGAAAAACTTACTCTTTTCTGACATTTATGAGTGTCTTTTCTGCTTGACTGCCTTTTACCACCCAGAAATAATAGTGAAAGCATTGTAGACGAAACCTGCTATAAACACTGACAAATAACAGGAAAGGCAGACAGTTTTATTCCGGGCAGGTTAAAGCTAATCTAATCAAACCTAATTCTCTCTCTTTCTGTAAGCCTACCACTATGTTCAATTTATTTTTTTGATTAGAAGTGCAATATGATAGTCCTCTTTGGACTGTAGTTAAACAATACTGAGGTTTCCATTTTCCCCACAAACAATTCTGATAAAACAAAATATTTTAAAGGTTTTTTTAAAAAAATAAATAAATAAAAATACCCTCAGACTAAATATAAGTTCTAAGAAGATTCTAAGAGAAACTTTCTCAGTGCTTTTTGACTCTGAAAATGTATTGATTGCTTCTATTCTAACAAATAATATATACCTAAGAGAAAAGTGTTCCTTGGTCCTGGGTTTCAGAAATTTAATAAAAAGAGCTCTTTGAAAATACTGACTAATGGCAATAAAGACATGGCATTATGTGTATTTAAATACTGAATAGTGGGAACAATGAGACTTGTATCTGAAGAATGGTTAGCAATTCAGTTAGTAAGGTACAAAGAGCTACGTTCTTTTCATTGAACAAATGTATATTCCCTCATTAAAAAGGGTGCTTTCTTAGTGAGTGCAAAGGAATTATAAATGACCAATTTGCCTTCCTCTGCAAAGTTTTCATTGACCAGTAATGAATCCTGTTTCTTACCCTCTTTAATTATGATATAAAGGAAATGCATACATATATATAAAATACCCCTCCCTCACACACATACACACACACTTCTACTTATAATGTACCAGTTCTTTCACAACATCAGTATAGTCTGTTTTAAAGCTTTATATTTAGAAACAGAAGGAATTTTACTGAAGATGTTAGAATAAGAAAGAGAAAAAGGCCACCACTTTACTTTATCTTCTAATTGACAGTGGTATATGACAGTCCCATAGTAGGTAACCTACCACAATATGTTGGGATTCCAACAAGATGCTTACATGTTTCTTGCACTGAACTTGCAAATGATATGAAGACTGGCAGCTTTGATAAAGAGGAAAGGACACCTGCATTTGGTGTCACTTGGACCTTGCTTCTAATATGAGTTTTGCTATTAACCAGTAATGTGGCCATGGGCTCTTTGCGACTCAGTTTCCTCATGTATAATATGCCCTCAATAGAGAGGACAAATAGATTTAATATTTTCTAAATTTACTTCTAATGTCATATGAAAATTTGTATGGGGCTAAAGATCACATAAGGTGATAGATCAGTGTCAGGACAGGGAGAGATGAGGACCCTAGTGGCATCTACCACAGCATCTGCGTTTTTCTGTTGCCAGTTCTGTTGATCAAATCTGCAAAAGATACAACACCATGGCAACAGTATTATTGGCAAAATCAGCATTTGAAAAACTCAGTAAGGTAGAAAGATTGGTTAAAAAACATAAAAATTTACAATAAGTAGGATTCAGTTAGAAAAATTAAAAGGAAAACATGACTCCAATAGAAGATGGGTGGAAATGTTTCCTCTATATTACTTAAGAGAAGAAAAACCTGAGGTTTTAGTTGACCAGGAAGCACAAAATGATTGACAGGGCTGCTTAAGAAAACAATTAATTTAGGAAACTAGGGATTAATCTGGCACAGAGAAGACTTGAGGAGTGATTTAGTCTCAAAATACTCACATGGAAGAGGGAGTTGACATGTTCATTTTATTGCAGAAGATAGGATTAGGTCCATCAAGTGGAAGTTTAAGCAGGTAGATTTTGACTTCATATAAACAATAATACTGGTTTTATATAACAAAAAATGTTTATTGAGCATTTAATGTGTCCTGTGCATAAATGACATGTGGCTACAGAAAAGGGCACAGAATCACATTCGAGGAGCCCATGGTCTGGTAATAAACACACTTTGGTGAGAGGAAGTGAATACTCCAAATGAATAAGTCATCGAGCAAAGCTTACTGATGCTTGCTAAAGGGAAATCTTGCATATAGTGGATGACTTGTTAAATCTAACCTCTTTTCAACTTTCAGTCCAGGCTATTGGCTCTGAGTGTGGCAAGGAACTCCCTTTAAAAATTGCATCAAGTGAGCCAATCCTACTGACTGGTACCTATATACCACGTGTCAGAAATTCAGCCACAAAGAGAACTTAAATTTTAAAAATAGGACTCGTGGTTACCAGTTTGTTCATTTTTTTCAACAAACATCTCATGTGGAGATTCTGCTCACTGCTCTGTGAAGAGCTGCCCTTGTGATACTGAAAGCTCACTGGTTTTTCACCAACATTCCTCAGTGCCCAGGTCTATCAGTGTATCATTTCCCACTACGCTGAAGCTACCATTTCTAATGTAATAATTTTAAATTGAGACTCAGAATGTTTTTAACATCTCATGAGATGGAACATCGAGAAATGCATATTTTCAATGTTGCTATAATATTAAGTTCCTGAGAAGGTTCATTGCTCAGTTCTGGTTTGAGCCATGTTTTATGACAAGCTACAATTAATACAAATCTCAAGAATTATCTTGGAGAGCTCTCAAAACAGTGCTATAAGACTTTCTCAGCGAGGCTGCTAAGTCTTTTGGCCATAAATCTCCCCCAATAACACTGCTTATTCAATTTAAGGCTGCAAGCTCAAGAGAGATTAATGAGATGAGTTGTCCACCAGTCTAGGAAAGAACACAGGATCTAACCTATCTTATTTCATCTTCTGGTTAAATCATTATAAGTGTTACGTAATGTGACATTCACACATTACTGAAGATGTTCAAGGAACAAACTGCACATCACTAATCAGCAGATCATTTTTCATTTTCTCACAGAATCTCAGATGGATCATGCCCTCCCTTTTTTAATTAAATTCTTAAAAAAACAAGTTATATTAGATAACAAATTGAACATAGGGACAATAAGCATTTCTTTCATTTGCAATTTCAGTGCTTTTCTCTATACTAACCAATCTCAGCAGTGTTAGAAAAGAGGCTTAAGGAGCAACTACTTGTTTTGTTTCGGTTTGTTAGATCTCTGACAAGCAACCTGCTCCTTCAGGATCCAAAATGTCCTTTTCCCACTTGATCCTTTCATGTCTGTTATTCCCCTTTAACTTGGTGGTTGTAACATACTTGAATGCGATTTCCAATCGGCTAATTGGGTCCAGGGGAGTGTCCTGGCTGGCAGGCCATATTAAGCCAGCCAGGCCCCATGATCTCTGCCAGGATGTGCTCTGGCAGGAATCCCTCTGACAGAGGAGCTGCAGGGTGCCCCTTCGGCTGGCGTGGCTGATGGAGGTGGGCACCCTGCCTGCAGGTGCTGCATCCTCAATCAGCCCGCCCCTCCAACGTGCTGGGGATTTTAATTAAGAAACGCTTTCGATATGCCATTGTAAAATATTGAAGAAGGCTCATCAAAAAGAAGCTTTGGGTTGTCTGAAATTTAAACATTTAGTAGGCCCCAGGAACCACTTTATTTTAAGATTATGTCGGTCACTTAGAACATCCATCTCTTCCTTTCCTTCTGGAAACAAGCGGTCTCACAGGTTATTCTTCCTCAACTACTTTAGTACCTACTTCCTTAATAATTTAAGCTTTGCTTCCTCCTGACATTTCTCAGTCGAACCCTTCAAATTTTAGCTGTGGGTAGATAACATGGTGCTTCTTTGGCTCAACAGCTCGCTCAGTAAATAGGTCGGGTCAGGTATGTGTGGATCCCCTCCTCTTCTGTTTTATTCACACACAGCTGTCTACCTCCTGAAGCTGCCTTCCTTCAGGGACACATAGCAGCTGATCCATCATCTACAGCAAGAAAAGTAGCGACATTTAGGGCCACCCCGGGGATGTTACCGCTAGGAAATCAGTTGCCAAATGCAAATGTCCCAGTGTGGGATAAGGGTGGGAAGCGGCTGTGGAATGAGGGAAGAAAATCCACCAAACCTGGATTTGGAACAAAAAGACCTGGCCTCTGGTCCTGGACGTGCTATTCACTGCCTGTGTCACCTCTCTGGGCCTCAGTCTCCTTTTCTGTAAAGATAATATCTGCCTCGGTGAGCAGCTGTAGACATGCACCCACATACCCAAAGAGGTGGCATTCATAGCTGTGGTCAAAAAAAAAAAAACGGAAACATATGCACAGGTATGTTCATTGCGGCACTGTTTACAATAGCAAAGACCTGCAACCAACCCAAATGCCCATCAATGATAGACTGGACAAGGAAAATGTGGCACATATACACCATGGAATAATATGCATCCATAAAAAACAATGAGTTCGTGTCCTTTGTAAGGGATATGGATGAATCTGGAAACCATCATTCTTAGCAAACTGACACAAGAACAGAAAGCCAAACACCACATGTTCTCACTCATAACCAGGTGTTGAACAATGAGAGCACATGGACACAAGGAGGGGAGCATCACACATTGGGGTCTTTGGTGGGGGGACTAGGGAAAGGACAGCAGGTGATGGGGAGGTTGGGGAGGGACAACATGGGAAGAAATGCCAGATATAGGTGATGGGGATGGAGGCAGCAAACCACCTTGCCATGTATGTACCTATGCAACAATCCTGCATGATCTGCACATGTTCCCCAGAACCTAAAGTACAATAAAAAATATATTTAAAAAAAAGAAAAGAAAAAAATGGAAACAACATCAGTATTTACCAGAAGGTAAGATGGCTAAATAAATAATAAGGTATTCATTCCATGGGCATGTAGTCATTGAAAGGAGTAAGGTAGATCTGTATGTTTTATTATGAAACCATCTCCACAACATATTATGATTTTTAAAAAGCTTGAAGTAGAAAATTACATATAGGCCAGGTGCAGTGGCTCATGCCTGTAATCCCAGCACTTTGGGAGGCCAAGGTGGGTGGATCATGAGGTCAGGAATTCAAGACCAGCCTGACCAAGATGGTGAAACTCCGTCTCTACTAAAAATACAAAAATTAGCCAGGCGTGGTGGCGGATACCTGCAATCCTAGCTACTTGGGAGGCTGAGGCAGAGAATTGCTTGAACCTGGGAGGCAGAGGTTACAGTGAGCCGAGATCATGCCACTGCACTCCAGCCTGGGCAACAGAGCAAGACTCCATCTCAAAAAAAAAAAAAAAAAAAGAAAATTACATATAGTTGATATCCTTAGTGTTAATGGATCTACACAGCAATACTGTACTTTTTAAAAAGAGGTTTACCTGAGTGTAAATGAGCAGAAACAAGTGCTGGACATGCACAGTGTTAATAGGGGTTAATCCTCTGGCGGGATCAGGGAACCAGAACCAGATGTGGCTTATGGGGCATTTTTACTTTTATCAGTAACACTTCAATTTATTATAAAATAATTCATTTCTTTACTACATGTGTAATTAAACATTATTTGAAAAGAAAAAGAGTGCTTGTGAGATTACGAGTGTGAAACTACTCTGAAAAACAGAAAATGCTGGGTGGATGTGAACTTTTACTACCAACTCTGCCCAGGTCACACCACATCTATCCCAGCTATTTTCACTCAGGCAAAGCAGGCGAAGCAACACATTCCCGCCTCCCTTTGTTCCCTCCACTACTAGCTTCAGGAAAGAACCCTGTGGAAGGGGGATTGGGCTTCCATCGGTTCCCTCCTTGTGCAAATGACAAAACAGACACTGTGACGGCCTTAAGGCGGAACCTACATCAGGCCCTAGGTAAAAGCCTGTTGATTAAATCCTCTGTTGGTTACGGGCCTCCAAGTACAACATGTAAACCTCTTTCGGAATTCTTTCTATCAATGCTTCATTGGGTCAAATTTAATCGGGTTGGAACAACCCAGGGTTTCTGGACTACTTTATTCCTCTCTACTCATTCCTCTTACCCCTTAGCCCTACAAGAAGCCTCTTTAAGCAAATGTTTTTCCTAATGAAACCATTCCTGAAATTAAACTTTTTGCCCCCTTGAGGGTGCTATCACTCCTGCTGGGAAGCCATGATTTATGCTAACTATTCCATACTATGTGCCAGGTGCTTCTTAAAGCGTGGTGCCTGAATTAACATATTTAATCTTTAAACACATGAGAAATCTGAAGCACAGAGAGGTTAAGTACATACCATAGGTTGCCCAGCAATAAGTGCCAGGGCCGGGATCAGAACCCAGACGATCTGACTTCCGTCTATGCTCACGACCACTGCCTTATGCCACCTCTCAGAGAAAATGTGCTCAAAAATGCTTGAGAAAAACATCTTGCCTCACAGACTGAGATCAATAGAGTTTATCCCACATGAAACTGTCACCTTTCAGTGTTGTTTGTAGCAAACAGAGGTTGAGATTAAAGGTAACACACCACAGTGTATAGGACATAAGGTCCTATAAACATAGGTTTCAGGAACACAAGTGGGAGGAAAGAATAAACCCTGCTTTTATTGGAGTTGATGGCACTTAGAGATACAGGTTCTTAGAAAAGATGAGAACATGCAATGGTGTGAGACATACTTTGGAGGGGGAAGTGTAGTTCTACACGCCACACACAGTAATCAGATTTTTGAGCCATACACTTTCATATACAAAATGAGCAAAGTACAACATGTTCATTTTTCTGCTCGCTGTAGTGGAGCCTGAGTCAGTGGGTATCTGTTCAGCCTCTCCCTCCGACTCTGACCATCACCCGTCTTTTACATTCACAGAGTCCTGCTCACATCTCTGCACATGGCATGTTCTTCTCTCCATTCATCCAAGTGCAATTTTTTTGAGAATAAAATTGAATCTTATCCCCAAACAGATAAGCACACATCCTGCCCCCTTCCTGGAGACTCATACCATTCAGCCCGACCTGTTTTCTTCCTCATCTGAGCTTCTACAGCAGTTAATGCTTGCACCACCCATCTGACCTTCTTTGCAATAAGGGTTGACTTGACAGTTCTGTATGTCATTCCCTCTCTTACACCACAAGTTCCTTGGTGGTGAGGACTGCTTAGAACTTATACTTCTAGTTACTTTTTCCAGGGCCCAGCACACAGTGTGATGCCTCCAGGGATGAGGAGACTGGTGTCTGATGTAGTTTGCTGTTTAGAATATGTCTGTGTTAAAACATCCATATCAAGGCAGTGAGGGAGCCATTGTTTTTTTTCACTTTGCAGGAAAAAATTGGACCGCTGGCCTTATAAACACATCATTATGGGGTATAAGGTTGGAAAAGATACAATAATCATTTCAGCTCCAAACTTCCTGTGATTTTACAGTGATTTTACCTTTCTCCCAAAGCTTCTAGACAACAGTCATAGCAGAGGCCCAAAGGCTCCAAAGGTAGCCAATTAAAATCCTGATAAGCAGAAGAGTCTGCCCTCTTAGTCAAATAATGAATCAGTATCTTAAAGATGAGTGGGAGATGTGATCTCCCATGCTAGTTCTCAGGTGGGCAGTGAATTATGGGTAATACACACATGGCTCCCAAGGCAGGCTGACTGCTAAACCCCTTCTGCTGCTCACAAACTCTAGGACCTTGGACAAAAGTCCTTAACAACTTTGTGCCTCCATTTCTTCATCTGTAAAATGGGATTAAAGTTGTATTCCCACCTCAAATTAAATGTGGCACCCTTAGAAGAGTGTTGTTAATTGTACTATTGTTTGCAAAGGTACATATCATCAAGAAAGAAGAAAGTGGCAGAGGCTCTGTATAATGTGAAGAACAAACCCACCCAATGAACTGACTTCTAACTCTGGGGTATCAGTGTGCACATTTCTCACATGACAGTCATAAAGCAGGCTGGCTTTTATAATGCCTGCAATTTGGGCTAGAGATGATAGAATCACTATTTAATTAACCTGCTGGTACCAGAGGATCCTATATAAACCACAGTACTCATCTTTTAAACAGATGAGCTTTTCACACCTACTAAAATGAATCCAAAGTAATTACTGTTATCTTGGGGGTTGGGGAGAGGCTTCAGTTTACTGTGACCATAGAACTGCATTTCTGAAGGGATTTGTTCACCATCCCACATTCAGTTGGTGTCAACAAATACCAAAAAAAACAAAAAAAAACAAAAAAACCCCACTTCAACTGTCCTTATTCTCTTAGCTAAACAAATTATCTCCATAATGATGTGGGGCAGCAGTTATGACCAAATTCACAAACAGACACATGCTGTGATCATTTGTGCACAATGAGAAATCACTTTACCTAAACATGCTTTTTATGACTAAGGACATGTGAACAAGTTCCTCTTCAAGACTGTTTTCCCAAGTCCTCACTGCCTACTGCTTTTCCAACCTTGAATGAAGGGAAGGCTGAGCTAGTTCTAATTTTAAAACTTCTCTCTTTTTAAAAAAAAAAAGTTATTATTGATTTATTCTTACACCCATCTCTGGCAAGATCAGAAGACCAGAATTCAGAGGATATTGAAGTACATATACCTTTTCATGTAAATGGTTTCATTTCACTGTGATTTCTTGTAGGGCATTTTAAATGGTGTTTATCTTACTGGGTCTTGTATAGATCATCTCTCTCCAATTTTTCAGGGACAATAAAGGTGAAAAGGAACTCTGTGACTTTCAATTAAGGGACAAGGTCCTCAGGTTTCAATTGTCCCACTTTCCTGGTGCACCCACAATCAAAGCACCCATCCTAGCTCTACAGCCAGGGCACCTCCTGCCTCAAACCAATCTTCACAATTCCCAGCTGGTTTGGGGAGGCATGGCCATGAGGCCAGTGGCTTCTTATCAACAAGCGAGGCACTTCGTGAATAAAAGCAACAATTCATTCTCAGCAAACTGACACAAGAACAGAAAATCAAACACCAGATGTTCTCACTCATTGGTGGGTGTTGAACAATAAGAAACACATGGACACAGGGAGGGGAGCATCACACATTGGGGTCTGTCTGGGGGAAATGGGGGAGGGACAGCGGGGGGTGGGGAGCTGGGGAGAGATAGCATGGGGAGAAATGCCAGATATAGGTGATGGGGAGGAAGGCAGCAAATCACACTGCCATGTGTGTACCTATGCAACAATCTTGCATGTTCTTCGCGTGTACCCCAAAACCTAAAATGCAATTTAAAAATAAAAAAAGAATACTCAAGAAAAAAAAAAAAACGCTAGCATATGAAAGCCAGGTGTGTCATGCTAATGGGGTACTTCCACATTCCCTCAATGCACAGAGCCAGGAAATATAAGTCTCTACATGTATATGTGTGTACAGGTGACCCTTGAACAATACAGATTTGAACTGTATGGGTCCACTAATACGTGGCGTTTCTTCCACCTCTGCCATCCAAGATAGCAAGACCAACCCCTCCTCCTCTTCAGACTACTTAACATGAAGATGATCATGAGGATGGAGACCTTGATGATGATCCTTTCTACTTAATGAACAGTAAATATATTTTCTCTTCATTATAATTTTCTTAATAACCTTTTCTCTTTCTTTATTGTAAGAACACAGTATATAATACAAATAGCACAAAAAATGTGTTAACCAAATGTTTTATCAGTAAGGTTTCTAGTTAATAGTGGGTTATTAGCAGTTACATTTTTAGGGATCAAAAGCTTTATGTGAGAATTTTTGACTGCATGGGGGTTGGCACCCCTAGCTCCAGCATTGTTCCAGGGTCAACTATATATGCATTTACATAGTTACATACACACACACACACACACACATACACACATATTTGTTTACACATTTACATCTATTTGTATTTTCATATAAATCTACATAGAGAAAAACAAGTTCACACCAATACCTCCAACTGCAACCCAATACCACAGAGTTCTCATTTCTTTCCATATTTGTAACCCCTTCTCCAACACCAAGTAAACTGGCTTCCATTATTCTGAAAAAAAATTTTTTAGCCAGGCATGTGGCACACGCCTGCTGTCCTAGCTACTCAGGAGGCTGAGGCAGGAGAATTGCTTGAACCTGGGAGGCGAGGTTGCTGTAAGCTGAGGTTGCACCACTGCACTCCAGCCTGGGCAACAGAACAAGAAAAAAAGAGATGGAGGCTCACTCTATTGCCCAGGCTGGAGTGAAGTGGCATAATCTCGGCTCACTGCAAACTTCGCCTCCCAGGTTCAACCGATCTTCCTGCCTCAGCATCCCAAGTAGCTGGGACTACAGGTGCATGCCACCACACCTGGCTAATTTTTACATTTTTAATAGAGATTAGGTTTCACCATGTTGGCCAGGCTGGTCTTGAACTTCTGACCTCAGGTGATTCGCTTGCCTTGGCCTCCCAAAGTGCTAGGATTACAGCCATGAACCACCACCCCTGGCTGATTCTCAAAATATTTACTTATCTGATCGGCGTTCCTGTTGCTACCAATATCCCCTTCCCCAGCAGAGGCCCTCTTCACCCCATCCAGGGTACAACATGCCCCACCCCTACAATCTCCTTAATCTGCCCACTCAATAACCCTCAGAAAAGAAGGAAGAGCACTGGGCTTTTATAGCAAATACTCCTTAGGCTGTTCAGAATTCCTGCCTTCTTCCTGGTTTCCTCCTAAGTTCCAGATGACAAAGTGGGCTGGAAACCTGTCTATTGGATAACGGGCCTGCCACTTTAATACAGAATCTTAGCCACCGCTCAGGGGAGCTCAGTGATTAGGAACATTGGGTTAAAGCTGTGATGGCTCACACCTGGGATTGTGATGGCTCAATCACACCACTTTGGGAGGCTGAGGCAGACGGATCACCTGAGGTCAGGAGTTCCAGAGCAGCCTGATCAACATGGAGAAAACTCATCTCTACAAAAAAAATATACATGCTTTCCAGCCCTGGCCTCGGACCCTACAGCCACCGAGATGTTGATGCCTAAGAAGAACTGGATTACCATTAATGAACTCCTTTTTAAGGAGGGAGTCATGGTGGCCAAGAAGGATGTCCACATGCCTAAGCACCAGGAGCTGGCAGACAAGAATGTGCCCAACCTTCATGTCATGAAGCCCATGCAGTCTCTCAAGTCCCGAGGCTACGTGAAGGAACAGTTTGCCTGGAGACATTTCTACTGGTACCTTACCAATGAGGGTACCCAGTATCTCCATGATTACCTTCATCTGCCCCCAGAGACTATGCCTGTCACCCTGCGCCGCAGCCATCAGAGACAGGTAGGCCTCAGCCTAAAGGTCCGGAGGGTGAGCAACCTGCAAGACTCACAAGAGGGGAAGCTGACAGAGATACCTACAGACGGAGTGCTGTGCCACCTGGTGCCGACAAGAAAGCTGAGGCTGGGGCTGGGTCAGCAACCAAATTCCAGTTTAGAGGCGGATTTGGTCATGGATGTGGTCAGCCACCTCAGTAAAATTGGAAAGGATTATTTTACATTGAATAAACTTACAGCCAAAAAAAACCTTTAAAACATATATATATATATATATATATATATATATATATATATATATATATATATATATATTTTTTTTTTTTTAAAGAAAATTCTTCTCTGGTGAGTTGGCCTTTGTTATGGAGAATGCCCTGAGGATACTGAACAAGGATTACTCTTCTCCAGTTAGTGAGAAAGTAACTCCATCTAGCTTTCTAGTCTCATTAGGGGTGTAAGGGTAGGAGGAACAGAAATCACTTGTGAAGGTCACACCCAAGGACACAGACCCATGGAAGACAGATTGATGCTATGATTATAGAACTCTTCCCCTCCCCCACACCTGACCACCACACCAACAGGCTCCAATATGATGACAGTAAGGACAGCTGGAAGTACTGCAAGATTCAGACTCTATTTGAGAAGGAGTTTTTGTTGTTGTTGTTTTAAATATTTTGTTTTTAGTTTTTTGTAGAGATAGGGTCTCTCTGTGTTGCCCAGGCTGGTCTTGAACTCCTAGACTCAGACAGTTCTCCCACTGTGGCCTCTCAAAGTGCTGAGATCACAGGCATGAGCCACAGTGCTCGGCCAAGGAGTTCTTAAGCCCAAAGACGGCCAGGTGCAGTGGCTCACGCCTGTAATCACAGCACTTTAGGAGGCCGAGGCAGACAGATCACGAGGTCAGGAGTTCGAGACCAGCCTGACCACCATGGTGAAACCCCCTCTCTACTAAAAATACAAAAATTCGCCAGGCATTGTGGCACGTGCCTGTAATCCCAGCTACTCAGGAAGCTGAGGCAGGAAAATCGCCTGAACGCAGGAGGCAGAGGTTGCAGTGAGCCGAGATTGTGCCACTGCACTCCAAGCCTGGTGACAGAGCAAGATTCTGACTCAAAAAAAATTAAAAAAAAAAAAAAAAAAAAAGCCCAAAGACAAAAGGAGAGACTATAACAATGACACCTGAGGAATCTGAACGTTCTGGCACCTACAACTACAGTGATGATGAGAAGATGGGCCAGGCGTGGTGGCTCATGCCTATAATCCAAGCACTTTGGAGGCCAAGGCGGGCGGATCACCTGAGGTCGGGAGTTCAAGACCAGCCTGACCAACATGGTGAAACCTTGTCTTAAAAAAAATTTAAAAAAAGAAGATGAGAAGATGAAACACTGCCCAAGTCTGAGCCAGAATAACACAAAGCTCACACTTACAGACTATTTTCTCAGTTCCTATTACCCAAAATATTATGCCTGGCTTTTGACCCAAAAAAAAAAAACATAAACAAAAACATAACGCATGCTAAAACAGTCTGAAAAGGTAAAGTAAGCATCAGGATGCAACCCATATGACACGATCTTGGAATTACCAGACAGAATTTAAAATAACTGCAATAAATAAGTTAAGGGCTCTCATGAAGAAGGTAAACAATATGGAAGAACAGATGGGTAACGTAAACAGAGAAGTGGAAAAACTCTGAGGAACAATTAATAAGAAATCCTAGACGTGAAAAGAAAATCAAGGAAAAATGAAGATTGCCTTTGACGGGCTCATCAGTAGCCTGGACACAGTCAAGGAAAAAAAAATCAGTGAGCTGGAAGATAAGTCAACAGAAACTTCCCAAACCGAAAAGCAAAGACAGAGAGAGAGAGAGATAGCACAAAGGATAGAACATCCAGCAACTGTGGAACAATCCCAAAAGGTACAAGATGTACATAATTAGAATAATAGGAGAAGAGACAGTAATAATTTGAAGTGATAATGGCCAGGGATTTTCCAAAATTAACGACAGACACAAACCACAGATCCAAAAAGAACGTCAAGCAAAATAAATGTCAAAAAAATCTAACTCTAGGTAAATCATACTCAAATTGAAGAAATGAAAGATGAAGAGAAAATCCTAAAGGAAGCCATGTGGGGAAAAACAGCTTGAGGAACAAAGATAAGAATTACTGCAGACTTCTCATTTAAAAAAGCATGCAAGCAAGAGAGTAGAGTAAAATATTTCAAATGTTCAAAGGAAAAAAAACCCTAGAATTCTACATCCAGTGAAATTATCTTTCCAAATTGAAGAAATAAAGGCTTCCTAAACAAAAACTGAGAAAATAATTTCCAGCAGACCTAATTAGCAAAAAATGTTAAATGAAATTATCCAGAGAAAAAGAAAATGACATAGGTCAGCAACTGAAATCTACATAAAGGAAGGAAATGTGTCTGAGAATAAATAAAGGTAAAATAAAATATTTTTTCTTATTCTCAATAGATCGAAAAGATAATCATCTAAAGTAATAATAATAAGAATGTACTAGGGATCACAGCACATGTATAAGTGACATGAATGATAGTGAAGTCATAAAAATGTGATAGAAGGCTTAGAAATACTGTTTTAAAAAAACAACAAAAAAAAACCCACCTGTATTTAGACTGGGCCCAGTGGCACAAACCTGTAATCCCAGCACTTTGGGAAGGTCACTTGAGGCCAAGAATTTGAGACCAGCCTGGGTAACAAAATGAGATCTCTACAAAAAACATAAAAATTAGCCAGGCATGATTGAATGCACCTGTAGTCCCAGTATTTAGGAGGCTGAGATGAGAGGATTGCATTAGCCCAAGAGTTCGAGGCCACAGTGAGCTATGATTAATCATACTACTGTACTCTAGCCTGGATGACACAGTAAGACCCTATCTCAAAATAATAAAATAAAGCCGCATTTAATCTGAAACAGTATTGTACTATTTGAAGGTGGATGTAGATTAAATTAGAATTTATATTGCAAACCTTAGGGCAACTACTACAAATTTTAAGGAAGTATAGTTCACATGCTAAGGAGCAAATAGAATCATATAAAATAGTCAGTTAAAACCAGAGAAGACAGAAAAGGAGAGGTTTTTAAAAAATAAAGAACAAGCCAATAAATAAAAAAGAGACTTAGACTCCCACACAGTAATAGTAGGTAATTTTAACACCCCACTGTTAGTATTAGAGAGATCAATGAGACAGAACATTAACAAGGATATTCAGGACTTGAACTCAGCTCTGGATCAAGTGGAGCTAGTAGACGTCTACAGAACTGTCTACCCCAAATCAACAGAATATACATTCTTCTCAGTGCCACATGGCACTTATTCTAAAATCGACCACATAATTGGAAGTGAAACACTCCTCAGCAAATGCAAAAAAACTGAAATCGTAACAGTCTCTCAGACCACAGTGTAATCCAACTATAACTCAGGATTAAGCAACACACTCAAAACCACACAATTTCATGGAAATTCAACAACCTGCTCCTGAATGACTCCTGCGTAAATCATGAAATCAAGGCAGAAATCAAGAAATTTTTTGAAACCAATGAGAACAAAAAGACAACGTATCAGAATCCCTGGAACACAGCTAAAGCAGTATTAAGAGGGAAATTTCTACCACTAAATGCCCACATCAGAAAGCTAGAAAGATCTCAAATCGACACCCTAACATCACAATTAAAAGAGCTAGAGAAGCAAGAGCAAACTAATGCAAAAGCTAGCGGAAGACAAGAAATAACTAAGATCAGAGAAGAACTGAAGGAGAAAGAAACAAGAAAAACCCTCCAAAAAAAAAAATCAGCGAATCCAGGAGGTGGTTTTTTGAAAAAATTAACAAAATAGATAGACCACTAGCTAGACTAATAAAGAAGAAAGAGATGATTTAAATAGACACAATTAAAAAATGATAAAGGGGATATCACCACTGACCCTACAGAAATACAAACTATCATCAGAGAATACTATGAAGAGTTCTACACAAATAAATTAGAAAATCTAGAAGAAATGGATAAATTCCTGGACACATACACCCTACCAAGACTAAACCAGGAAGAAGTCAAATCCCTGAATAGACCAATAACAAACTCTGAAATTGAGGCAGTAATAGGCTACCAACCAAAAAAGGCCCAGGACCAGATGGATTCACAGCTGAATTTTATCAGAAATCCAGAAAGGAAAGGAAAGGAAAGGAAAGGAAAGGAAAGGAAAGGGAAAAGGGAAAAAAGGGAAAAGGAAAGAGAAGAGAGAGGAGAGGGGAGGGGAGAGAAGGAAGGAAAGGGCAAGCAATGAATAGAAAACAGTTACAAACATAATGGATATTAATCCAACTGCATCAATAATCCCTTCAAGGCCTGGGTGCAGTGGCTCACACCTATAATCTAAGTACTTTGGGAGGCCAAGGCAGGCAGATCACCTGATGTCAGGAGTTTAAGACTAGCCTGGCCAACATGGTGAAATCCCATCTCTACTAAGAATATAAAAATTAGCCAGGTGTGGTGGTGAGCACCTATAATCCCAGTTACTTGGGAGGCTGAGGCAGGGGAATAACTTGAACAGGAGGCAGACATTGCAGTGAGCCAAGATCGTGCTACTGCATTCCAGCTTAGGTGACAGAGCGAGACTCCATCTCAAAAAAAATAAAAATAAAAAAATCCCTTCAAGTATGAATGGTCTAAGTACACCAACTAAATGAGATTTTTAGAGTGGATTAAAAACTAAACAAAAAACAAAAAACATGGCCAAACTGTATGTTGTCCACAAGAAACTCATTTAAGACTCACATAGGTTAAAAGTAAAGGAATGGGCTGGGCGTGGTGGCTCATGCCTGTAATCCAAGCACTTTGGAGGCCAAGGCGGGCGAATTACCTGAGGTCAGAGTTCAAGACCAGCCTGACCAACATGGTGAAACCCCATTTAAAAAAAAAAAAAGTAAACGAAGGAAAAAGAGTAAAGGGTTATGGAAAAAGATATACTATGTTAACATTAATCAAAAGAAGCAGGAGTAGCTATACTAATTGCAGACAAATAGACTTCAAAATAGGAATATTATCAGGAATAAAGAGGGGCATTACAGGTCAGGCACAATGGCTCACATCTGTAATCCCTGTATTTTAGGAAGCCAAGGTGAAAGGATTGCTTGAGGCCAGGAGTTTCAGACCAGCCTGGGCAACATAACAAATCAATATTTAATAATCTGTCAAAAAGAAAAAAACACCAGGCCTAGAGAGTTTCACTGGCAAATACTACTAAACCCTAAGAAAGAAATGATAACAAGTTTCCACAATCTACTCCAGAAAATAGAGCAGAGGGAACACTCTAATTCATTCTATTACAGTAAGGAGGCCAGCATTCCTGTAATATAGTAAAATCAAATAAAGATATTAAAATAAAGGAAACTACAAACTAACAGCTCTCATGCAAAACTTTTCAAGAAAATATGAGCAACTGGAAACCAACAGTGCATAAAATGAATGACACCATGATCAAATGGGACTTATTCCAGGTATGCAAGGATGGTTCAACACTCAAAATAAAGATCAATATAATACATCACATCCACAGGCTAAAGAAGAAAAACCATATGATCATATCAATTGATGCACAAAAAAATGTTTGAGAAAATCCAACATCCATTCATGATTTTTTAAAAAAGGCGAGGCACAGTGGCACAAACCTGCAATCCCAGCACTTTGGGAGGTCAAGGCGGGTGGATCACCTGAGGTCAAGAGCTTGCAACCAGCCAGACTAACATGGTGAAACCCCATCTCTACTAAATACAAAAAAAAAAATTAGCCAGATGTGGTGGCACATGCCTGTGATCCAAGCTACTTGAGAAGCTGAGACAGGAAAATCACTTGTACCTGGGAGGCGGAGGTTGCAGTGAGCCAAGAACACGCCATTGCACTCCAGCTGAGGCAGCAAGAGCAAAGCTCTGTCTCAAAAAAAAAAAAAAAAAAAACTGGAGCAGGGAAGCAGGGAAAAAAAACACTCTGAGCAAACTAAGAATCAAGAACTTCTTTAACTTGATAAAGAACATCTACAGAAAAACTCCCTACGGTTAACATCATACTTAATGATGAGAAACTGGACACTTTCCCAAAAAAATCAGGAACGAGACAAGAATGTCTTTTTACATAACTCCTATTCAACATCATACTAAAAGTTCTAATTAATGCAATAAGATAAAAAGTAAAAAAAGATATATCTATACATATATATATAGAGAGAGAGAGAGAGAGAAGAAAAAAACAAAACTTTGTTCATAGATTATATGCTTGTCTTTGTAGAAAAATCTCAGAGAACCAGCAAGAAAATCTTAAGGAACCAATAAGCAAGTAGAACAAGGCTGCAGGATTCAAGGTTAATATGACAACATCTCTCCTACATACCAGCAACTAGAACAACTGGAATTTGAACAACTAGAATTTGAAAAAAAAAATTACCATTGACAACAGTAAAGGGTATTTTTGTTAGGCATAAGCCTAACTAAATATGCATAGGCTTTATTTGTATCAAACTATAAAACTCTGATGAAAGAAATGAAAGAAGATCTAAATAGATAGATATTCCATGTTCATGGGTTAGAAGATTTAATACTGTTAATATGTAATTCCTCCCAATTTGATCTACAGATTCAATGCAATCCCAATAAAAATCCCACATGCTATTTTGTAAATATTGACAACTGAATCTAAAGTTGATACAAAAATGTCAAGATGCAGGGAAGCCAACACAATACTGGAGAAGAACAAAGTTGGAGGACTCACAATACACAATTTCAAGACTTCCTACAAAGCTACAGTAATCAAGACAGTGTGGTGGTACTGGCAATAGATTAGATATGTAAGTCAGTGGAATAGAATAGAGAGCCCAGAAACAGACTCATCTAAATATGTATCGTTGACAAAAAAGCAAAAGTAGCTTAGTGGAGAAGGATAGTCTTTGCAACAAACAGTGCTATACCACTGGACATCCATATGCAAAGAAATGAACCCAGACACAGACCTTACATCTTTCACAAAAATTAATTCAAAACGGCTCATAAACCTACGTGTAAAACACAAAACTATAAAACTTCTACAACATAACATAGGAGAAGTCCTAGATGACCTTGAGTATGGTGATGACTCTGTAGAGATAACACCAAAAGCATGATCCAGGGGAAAAAAACTTGATGTTAGACTTTATTTTAAAACTTTTGCTCTGCAAAGGACACTTGAGTACCAAAAGACAAGCCACTGACTGAGAGAAACTACTTGCAAAATATATGTCTGATAAAGGACTTATATCCAAAATATACAAAGAATTCTTAAAACTCAACAACAAGAAAACAAATGACCCAATTAAAAATAGGCCAAAAATCTGAATAGGTATCTCACCACAGAAGATACACAGATGACAAATAACATATGAAATGTTTTGCAACTACCCTGGCCAACATGGCAAAATGCCATTTCTACTAAAAACACAAAAATTAGCTGAGCAGAGTGGCACGCACCTCTAATCCCAGTTACTAGGGAGGCTGAGGCAGTAAAATAACTTGAACCCGGGAGACGGAGGTTGCAGTGAGCCTAGATCACGCCACTGCACTCCAGCCTGGGCGACAGACCAGACTCTGCCTCAAATTTAAATATATATATATATGAAATGTTGTCCAATGTCATTTGTCACTAGGAAATTGCAAATTAAAACAAGATACCATATATACTTAACAGAATGGCTAAAATCTAAAACCTGACAATACCAATTGTGAGGATATGTAGCAACAGGGACGCATTCATTGCTGATGGTAATACAAAATGCACAGCCACTTTAGATGACAATTTGGTAGTTCTGTACAAAACTAAACACAGCCTTATCATATGATCCTGCAATCACAGGCCTAGGTATTTTCCCAACTCATGTAAAAACATATGTCTACGGAAAAACCTGTGTATGAATGTTTACAGCAGCTTTATTCATAATTATCTAAAACTGGATGCAACCATGGTGTCCTTCAATAGGCAAATTGATAACGAAACTGCAGTTAGATCCATTCAATAGAGTATTATTCTGTGATTTAAAAAAAAAAAAATCTATCAAGCCATGACTTTTCACACACAAGAAACTTAAAAGCATATTGCTAAGTGAAATGAGCCCTCCAGGCTGGGCGTGGTGGCTCATGCCTGTAATCCCAACACTTTGGGAGGCCAAGGCGGGTGGATCACAAGGTCAGGAGTTCAAGACCAGCCTGGCCAATATGGTGAAACCCCCCATCTCTATAAAAAAAATTTAATTAATTAATTAATTAAAACAACAACAAAATTAAGAACGCCACATACTGTATGATTCCAATTATTCCAGAAAAAGGAAAAGGGAAAACTATAGCAAGGGTAGAAAGATAAGAGGTTGCTAGAGGGAAAAGGTTAAATTAGTCAAACATAGGAGGATTTTAGGACAGTGAAAAGTATTCTGTATAATATTGTGATTGCAGATGCATGACACTGTGTGATTGTCAAAACCCACAGAACTTCAAAGGACAAAGAGTAAACCTTTATGTTTGCAAATTTTAAAAATAAATCATTTAGGAGGTCAGGGGACCTCTGGATTTAATGCAGCATGTGACCCAGCAACCTGACTGTACTACACATGTATGAAACAGCCTCACTGGAAGAGGTGAGGGAAATAGGGGACAGTCTTAAATAATTTTGTAAGTAAGTGGAGTCTGTGGAAAGGAAGGCAAAGAACCATATACAAGTACAGGACTCCACGGAACATGGGTAACAACTCTGATACTACTACTACACATGCACAGACGGTCCCGGACTAACAATGGTTCCACTTACAGTTTTATGACTTTACAATGGTGTGAAATACACATTCGATGGAAACCACCCTTTGAATTTTGAACTTTCAACCTTTTCCCAAGCTAGTGGTGCAAGGCACGGCATTCTCTCGTGATGCTGGGCAGCAGCCATGAGCTGCAGGTCTAGTCAGCCACGTGATTACAAAGGTAAACAACTGGTACTGTGCTCTACAGTACACTGTATTCAATACATTACATGAGACACTCACACTTGTTATATAATAAGTTTTATGTTAGAAGACTTTGCCTAACTGTAGACTAATGTAAGTGTTGTGACCATGTTTACAGTGAGTGAGGCTAAGCTTAATATTGAGAGGGTCAGGTGTGTTAAATGCATTTTTGACTATGATATTTTCAACCTAGGATGACTTTATTGGGATGTGACCCCATCGTAAGCTAAGGAGCATCAGTATACTGTAAATGAACAATTAAGAAAAAGGATGGAAGAACATGAGAGCCAAGTTTCTCGTTTCTACAGTAGGAGCTTACAGACAATGCAAGGGAAAGAGGCAAGAATGATCCAGATAGTAATGAACTAGAGTCAGAGACAGGTGTGAACTCAAGTTCAGCTTACTATCGATACAAAGTGTTACTGTGATGGTTAATTGTAGGTGTCAACTTGACTGGGCTAAGAGATACCCCAACAGCTGGTAAAGCATTATTTCTGGAGATATCTTTGAGGGTGTTTCCAAAAGGGATAAGCATTTGAATCAATGGACTAAGCATGGAAGATCCAATCTCCCTGTGGGCAGGCACTACCCAATTGGCTGAGGGCCCAGACAGGAGGGAAAAAAAAAAGGCAGAGGAAGATATATATCCTAGAGGTTCTGTCTCTCTGGAGAATCATAATACAGTTACATGAAGAAATATTTATAGATATGCATATATACAAGGGTTAATATAGAGATTTACTTCCTTGCTCTGTCAGGAAAAAAATTCCTTGCCCTCTGAGAAGGCCTAGAAGCAATGAGCACATGTAGGGCACAGATTTGGTTTCTACTACCATGCTCCAATAAAAGGAACCAGGGCTCCTTGGAAAAATGGCTGCTTCTAGAACTGGAGCAGGAAATATACAAGATGAGCCTGGAACCATTTATAGCGCCAAAAAGTAAGGAATGCTAACCACACACAACCCACAGTATGGAAAGTGGGGGAAGTAACTTTACGTTGAAGAAACCTGAAAAATACTACCTCAGCCAGGTGATTGAGGACTGCATCAATAAAGATAAGTCATGTTGACAGAATGTACCCTTGAGCCAGGCATGGTAGCAGGTGCCTGTAGTCCCAACTACCTAGGAGGCTGAGGTGGGAGGATCACTTGAGCCAAGAGTTTGAGGCTGCAGTGAGCTATGATCACCACTGCATTCCAGCCTGGGTGAGACAGCAAGACCCTGTCTCAAAAAATAAATGAAAACAAGACAAAGAAAAAGAGACAGAAAGAAAAAGGAGAGGGGAGGGGAGAGGAGGGGGAAATGTACCCTTGATACGTGATGAGAATGGCACTTTATCTCTGTGGTCTTCCTCTCCCAAAGCCAATCACCCTAATCTACCATGAGAAAAACATCAGACAAATCCCAACTGAGGGACATTCTATAAAATACAGGAGCACACTTCTCAAAACTTCGAAGGTCATCCGAAACAGGGAAAGTCTGAGAAACTGCCCCAGCCATGTTGACAACTAAATGTAATATGGTGTCCTGAATGGAATCCTGGAACACAAGACTAGGGAAATCCGAACAAGACATGGACTTTGGTTAATAATAATTATATTCATTTTTTACTGCTGCCATAACTAGCTACCACAAACATAACAGCTTAAAATAAAACAAATGCATGAGACTGATACAGAACACACTGAGCTAGGATCGAGGTGGTGACAGGTGCGAGTCCCTGTCTGCTTGCCCTTTCCAGCTTCTGAGACCGACCACTTTACTTGGTTCGGGGCCCCTTGCTCCATCTCCAAGACCAGCAACATCAGACCAAGTTCTTCCCATGCTACCAACTCTCTGGTCCTCTATTTGGATCCCCTCTTCCAGTTATAAGAAACTTGTGATCACATTGGTGCCCACCCCCAACCATACTCAAGGGTAATCTCTCCTTTTTTTTTTTTTTTTTTTTTTTAAAAAGACGAGGTTTCACCATGTTGGTCAGGCTGGTTTTGAACTCCTGACCTCAGGTGATCTGCCCGCCTTGGCCTCCAAAGTGCTTGGATTACAGGCATGAGCCACCACACCCGGCCCATAATCTCTCTATTTTAAGGTCAGCTGATTAGCAACCTGAATTCCATCTACTACCTTAATGCTCTTTTGTTGCAGGGGACCTATCACAGATGGAGCAGGGGACCTATCACAGATGGAACCTTTATTCAGCCTACCACAATAATGTAACAATATCAGTTCATTAATTGTAGCAAATATACCACACCAATACAAGATATCAGTAGCACAAGAAACCAAACCGGACATAGGGTATTCCAGAATCCTCTGTACTATACTCATAATTTTTCTGTAAATGAAAAACTGTTCTACAAAAATTTATTTTTTAAAAAAGTGTCAAGGAAAGTCACGCCAATCAGTGCCCACCTGCAGAGAAGCGGGGGAGAGTGACCCCCACATCTGTGCAAATGCAAACTGCCCCCATAGGAACAAAAGGTAGGGTGGGGGAGAGGCACAAAACCAGGCGGTAATCTAGAGCACTCAGGGTGGAACCACCCACCCTACAAAGGACAGCACCAAAGGGAAGATGCAAAGGTGGAAGGCAGGGCAGTGAGAGTCCCTGGCACAACTCTGTAGACAAGGGGAAGACAGCAGTGAGAAAAGAAAACTCAGGAAGAAAAAATTACCCATAAGTTTTTGTTAAATGGGCAAACAAAAAAAGGTTAACATGGCAAAGAATGCCTTCAATATTATCAGAAAACTGGATAACATGTCTGCAAATTTCAAACGGGTCAAAGACAAAAATATAAACATATATACACAGAAAGAAAGCAACTATACGGCAAAATGTTAATGCATGCTCCCACAACAGGGTGCCCCCTACTTAGTCTGTCGTTTTATAAGGAAGCTGAGCTGAAGGTAACTCACAAGGAGGCCTTTCGGGCAATACTTATGAGAAGGGTAATAAAAAATATATATATACTGCTGTTCTTCCTACCCCGCGTGCATGTTTTCTCATCTGATCCTCCCAACACCTTTCTGCGGATGGGATGAAGCAGCTGAGGCCCTGAGCATGGAGAGATGATGCCACACCTCCCCAGCCCTGGCTCCAGAGCCCACATTCTCTTCTACTGGGTGAGGATTGGTTAGAGACAGGGAAATGCTTATTTTTAGAAATACACCATCATCTATAAACCTACACTTCCATCTACATTCAGACGTTTGCTGCATCTTCAGAAATGAGGCCCCTCTCGAGGGCTGCAGGGCTGCTGCCTCGTGCATCCTGCTTTCCCTTCCGCAGCAGTTCCATATGGCTTGTCTGGCGCTACAGGAAAATCCTCCTGGCGTCTAAGCGAGCACAACACTCCTATTTTTAGGCTCTTAGAATAACAACTCTGGCTGAGATAGATGTCGAGTGACAAGTTTTATAATTAGGGCCCAAATAGAGGCCCACTAATAATTTGCTTCTAAGCAATAGTACGACAATTCTTTCATTCTGGCTGGATCTGATGCACAGTGATGGTCCTAAGTGTAAGACAAAATGACAGCTACTGATTCAAGGCAAACAAGGGTACTCAGAGAAGACTTCCCGTGGCTTAATGGTTTTTATAACCACTGTGTTGGGCCTTGGGCTAACCACAGGCAGTGGTGGCAGAGTACTCTGCTCTTACCAATAATAGAACATAGCATAATAAAACCCATTTTTAAAAAACAGAAACACCCATCCCTCCTCCTCGCCCCCATTCCCACCCACATTAAAGGAAGTATGCCTTCCCTAACAGCTTTGGGCCCAGAAGAAATACATCTGAGCAGCTCAATGATGGAAAACATTATTACTGGAGTAACAGAAAGACTTCTCACTATATACAAGCTATTAAACTGTGACAGCACCTTCACAGTGCACCACAAGCCACTGTGGGGAAAACAGTTGCACTAGATCTCTGTCTTCATGCTAGGGCTGTTTGCTTTTGCTGCTGTCACTGTTTTTGAGGGTTAAGGAGAAAAGCAAATAAAGAACCAGAACAGGCCGGGCATGGTGGCTCACGTCTGCAATTCCAGCATTTTAGGAGGCCGAGGCAGGGGGATCACCTGAGGTCAAGAGTTCGAGACCAGCCTGGCCAGCATGGTGAAACCCCATCTCTACTAAAAATACAAGAAAAATTAGCCACGCATGGTGGTGGGCACCTGTAATCCCAGCTACTTGGGAGGCTGGGGCAGTAGAATCATTCGAACCCAGGAGGCGGAGGTTGCAGTGAGCCAAGACTCTACTATTGGACTCCAGCCTGGGCAACAAGGGGGAAACTCCATCTCAAAAAGAACAGAAAAAAAAACAGAACAAAAGAAAAAGCTTTTATTCATGAAAAGTCACAACCAAAAAAGACCACATGAAGTCCTTTCTAATGACTATTAAAAAGAAAAGTGTTGGAGAAATTTGCATTGTTAACATGAGAAATCTACCTATTCAAAGTAAAATTCATAATTCCAAATTACCCAACTTTTAAATTTTGTCTTTACCAAGCATTTTATAATTCAGTATCACTCTTAATGAGAACCCTTATGATCCCCATGAATTCCCACTAAACCAAGAGATGACTGCTATTTTCAGGGAGAGCAGCAGAGCAGTGGGCAAAGCCACAGGGCGACCATATCATGTAGGATGCTCCAGCAGCGGCCACCTATCAAGCTTATCATTTATAACTAAGCCAACCACATGGGCAGTCCTGTGTCCACCATAGCTGGTGGAATGAGCCTGCCGAATCGACAACACGAATGCCTGAGTGTGTGTGTGAGTGCAGGTCCGGAGGAGCATTTCAAGGGCACCGCAAGGGAGGGATGCTGGCCCTCGTTCTCAAGAACAGAACGGGCAGTCAGCTGCACATGGGGCCCCAGATATGTGGGAACGATGACATGCACACAATGGTCCTTTGCTTTCTCAGGAAACCAAGAGAGGACAATGGATGTGGGTGGCTGCTAGCCTCAGGTGGCCAGGGCAAGTTACACTGCCCGAACTGACTGTCCGATTCACACCGAATTAAAGGAGGGAGAAACTGGTTTGAGTCTTCACTCAAAACCTGAAAATTCTTTACTGGGTACAGAATTTCAGTTTTGCAGGATGAAAAGAATCCCGAAGGTGTCTGCTGGTGATGGTGGTACAACAATGCAAATGTACTTAGTGCCACTGAACTGTACATTTAACAATGGTTACAATGTTCAAATGTTGTGTACTTGACCATAGTTTTATTTAAACAACCTGTGAAACTCTAGTGGGTCAGAGATTTCTGCAGTTGGGCTCCTAATGTAAATAGAAAAACAACTTTCCTAACCTCATTCCCCAAGCAATGAATCATAAATCCATCTGAACATAAATGTGCTCTGGGTCCACATTGCTCACCCATGACACAGTCCCCTAGCTGCTCCATAAATAACCCCTGGATGGGGACCAAGTCATCTGCTTCGCCTCAGATGGAATGCAGGGGTCCTGTTGTATTGAGCCTCCATACAGGGTGATATCATGCTCAAACGCACGACAGCAAGAACCCTTAGCATCATAGCAGCCAGTTCCAAACCCGGTCACTGCTTTGTCTTTCTCACACTTGTAGCTGTGGCTATAAGAAATACTGTTCAGTGAAAACTCCCCAGCACATCTATCCACTCAGCCATTCATTGATCTAAGGTGGTCTCCTGCCATGATGATTATGAAGAGTAATTAGATTTCATTTCTCTTAGTGAACAGATGATTCAAGTCTATTTTAAAGGCCAGGGCCATAATGGGAGAAGGAAAACCAAGATGTCACAAAAAGCTTGGCTTTAAGATCTGATACAGTCTTCAAATGAAACACCAGGTGCCAGAGACATCAGGGTTAGATTGTAACAGTTACCTGCGCCACCTCTGCTGCCAAATGCAGAACAATACAGGATTACCCACAGCTCTTCCCTGGACTTTGAGGTGCCATTCTTGGTCTCCCAGAGGCCATGAATGGGGGCCTGACTGCTCCAGGTATTGGCCACTCACAGTCCTGATGGTTCCAACCTTATGTAACCTGCCCTTCCCTTTCTGCTGGGCTCTTTCCAGACATGCCCATTTTAATTCTAAACTTTCCTCCCTTAGAGAACAAGAGCCCCTAACTCATGAAGACTAGAACAATATGATACTATGTTGTAATCAAATATAACGGTACAAGCAGCACTCTCTTGCCAGTTTCTGCTATGTCAAGAGAACCCTTGCTGAAACATGTTTGACTACTTCTCCATTTGATTGAGACAGTATCTGCCTTGGGTCAAGTACTTTAACAGCCCGGTGCACTCTGATACCCGTGCAGACTGTAACACAAGACTTCTCACTTGAGTCTGAATAACATATCGCTTTTGACATTCCATTTTAACAAGCCCAACAGGTATTACCCATACTCCCAAAATCACATCTAGAGAACCAGTTATGAAAAATATCTTTTCCAAAAACCTTCCCTAAGAAAATAAGGTCCAATCTCAATTTGTCCTCCTAAGAGCAATTTTTCTCCTTGATTTCAAAATTAACACACTTTTATTATAGAATGTTGGAAAACATAAAAGCACAAAGAAGAAAACTAAACTTTATCACTCACCTTGCCACTCAACAATAACCAATTGGTATATCCCTCTAGCCTCTTTCCTCATTAGCCATATTTAGACAATTCAGTTCCCACACAGGATACTAAGAATTGGAAGTAAAAACAAAAAACAAAACGAGATGGAAACAAGACTGAACATGAAATACTATGATTTCTTGTTTCATGCTCACAGACAGTTGCAGAAAGGCTGTTAAACTTGTTTAGCGAGACTCAACAGCTCATGATGCACAAATCAGCTTCCAAGCCAGATTTAATCACAAATGCCGCCTGCTGCCTGACAGCCCTGTATGCTGTTACAGACACAATTTTACCTCCACCTGGCAAACCACACTCTTGGTTAATGGCTCTGTACATAATAAAAGGCAGGAAATGGAGCTTGGAAGCACTCATGGATCAGAGAAAAACATATAAATAAGACAAGGCAAGAGTGCCTCCTTTGCAAAATGGAAATCAATATGAGAGGCAAACGGGTCAGTAAAACTACAAACAAATCTTGAAAAGAAATGAGTCTGCCTGTTTCATCAGGCTCACCAAGCTATATCCATTTCAAGACGGCAACTTATGTGCAATTCCTAAAACAAACAACTATCTATTGAACACCCACTTCATGCTCAGGACACTCTATTGATTAATCCTCCACTGGGGGAAAGATGAATCATTTGGAAACGGCAGCGAGTGAGGCCACAGTGGGTTCCACTCATCTTGAAGTCTGCAGGTATACTAATGGCAGTCAGGCTTAATACAAAAGTGTCTGGCACAACTGTTTCCAATACCCTTTATAACCTTTGCTGTAAGCTCATACCAGAGGCATCAACTTACATCTAATTTGCTAAAATTAAATGTCAGATGTTTACAAACTATAGATGCTTTCTTAAGTGCACATATAAGGCGCTACAAGACTAAGGGCTGTGCCTCTTTATCGATTCCCAACACCTGGCATACCTGGTTCCTGCTGTGCCCTCAATAAATATTTGTTTAATCAGCCCTTTCAGTAAAATAAATTCAAAGAACCCAGTTGTTTAAACTCAGTTACAGGAAACTTTTTCCATATGCTCTAAGTACCTGGAGTTTTATTCACTGTGGTTTCTGATCATGAAATCTGATTACTCAAAGCCTGCCCTCTGTCACTCTCTTTCAGTAATTTGTAACACAACAGTTACATGGTTCTGTTACAGTACCTCACTAATCTCATCCTGGACTGGGCAGAAGATACTGTGTCAGTAACTAAATTTGTATCAAGGACTACACAGGGTTTCTTTTTGTTTTTATTTTGTTCTGGTTTTATAAAGAAGCACACAGTGCAGACATTTCAGCAGGTACTAAATGCATACTCTCAGACACTGTCTTCTCTTCTATAGGGTCATACACATGAGAATTCAACCATTAATTCTGAAAAGCAGAGAAAGTAGGACAGTAGGGCAAGCTAGAGGTAAGGAAGGTGAACACACAGGAGTTCCACCCCATGGAAATAAGGAAGCACAGTTGGCCCCATGGTCCCTGGTCTGACTTCCCCGTAAAGTGACAACACATAGAGCTAGTCTGTAAAACACTGCCAACTGGTGTGTTTCACAGAACCTGTTGCTTTCTCCAGCTACCAAGAAAACTTTGGATCAGGGCTCAGTCACGTGTGGGTCCCAACAGTGTCCAAGGTAGAGACAAGGAAGAAAGGGAGTGAGGATAACAGCTCCCTCTGTCTCTAAGGCTATCACACATTATGACGGACAGCAGTTGGCCAAGCTGTCTCTAGAAAATCTGTCCTTTTGATCCCAAGATGCATCTCCACCAACATTCACAGACAGATAACCTGTGGGAAAAAAAGATGTGGAGCCAGTAATTAGAAAAAATCAAATGAAATAAAAATTTAATAAGATGAAGTGGAGGCGCCTTAGTGGGAGCAATTTACTTCCTCAGACTCATGTCTCTTCATTAGGAGTTTTCGACTGGGAATTCTGATCTTGAAATCTGATTGTTCAATGTGCCTTCCATTTAGGGGAAGTTGCAGCCTTCAAGATTCTGAATCTCAGCCAGGAGCAGTGGCTCATGCATGTAATCCCAGCACTTTGGGAGGCGGAGGCAGGTGGATCACTTGAGGCTAGGAATTCAAGACTCGCCTGGCCAACACAGTGAAATCTCATCTCTACTAAAAATACAAAAATTAGCTGGGCGTAGTGGTACATGTCTGCAATCCCAGCACTTTGGGAGGCTGAGGCGGGCGGATCACTTGAGGCTAGGAGTTCAAGACCAGCCTGGCCTTGAAACTCCGTATCTACCAAAATTGTAGAAATTAGCTGGGCATGGTGGTGCACGACTATTAATTCCAGCTACTCAGGAGGCCAAGGCACGAGAATTTGAACCCAGGAGGCAGAGGGTGCAGTGAGCTGAGATTATACCACTGCACTCCAGCCTGGGTGACAAAGCAAGACTCTGTCTCAAAAAAAAAAAAAAAAGATTCTGGATCCCTGAGACAAACCAGTGCACAGTACTTGTTTGAAAAAGGCTCTGACATTTTTTACTCTACAGGAACAGGAGCAGTCGTAGTGATGTCCAGGGCCCCGGACAACCCATGACCTGGCTCTTACGCTCATGCCAGGGAGGCTGGCCACCAGGAGACATGGGGCAAGTCCTCATCAAGTAAGGCTGACAACATAAAAGGATCCCAGGAGATCAGCAGCATTCAGCAGGGTGCTGATTATTACTGGAGCTCTAAAAACCTCCTCTTAATTCCATTTAAAAGATGCTTGGCTGGGTGTGGTGGTCATGTCCGTAATCCCAACACTTTGGGAGGCCGAGGCAGGAGGATCACTTGAGGTCAGGAGTTGGAGACCAGCTGACCAACGTGGCAAAACCCCATCTCTACCAAAAATACAAAAAATTAGCTGGGTGTGGTGGCACATACATGTAATCCAGGCTACTCGGGAAGCTGAGGCAGGAGAATCACTTGAACCCAGGAAGCAGAGGTTGCAGTGAGCCAAGATAGTGCCACTTCACTCCAGCCTGGGCAACAGAGTGAGACTCCATCTCAAAAAAAAAAAAAAGAAAAAAGAAAAGAAAAGAAAAAAAAGATGCTTAAGTTGTTAGAACAGTAAGTATGGAAACAAAAATACTTATAAGAAAAATCTCCACCAATCTCACTGCCTCAACAAATCAACTTCATGTTTCCAAGTTTCCTTCTGGTGATGGGTAAGGAGGCAGGAAAGTACTATCTTAGTATTTGACTGATTTCCCACAGATGGGTAATGTCCGCAGGGCCCTGAGAAGGCCCAAAAGACATAAGGACTCCAGTTCAAGGAAGTCAAAAGAGAACCTATGTTTGGTCTCACTACAGAAGTTGTACACTGCTCTAGACCCACAGTCCTCACCCTGCTCTGTTATCAGCTGTGTGGCTTGGGTAAGCAGCCTTACCTCTCCCAGTCTCAGCTTCCTCATGTGTCCAGCGGGGATCATCCCCACCACACTGGTCTGCATGGAGATTAAACAAGCAGGCGCAAAGCCCCTGGCCCACTTGCCTCTTACAGGCTGGAGTCTGGAAGGGGCCCACTCACCCCTTCCAAAAAAGATATGTTGAAATACTAATCCTCCATACCTCAGAATGTTACCTTATTTTACAATAGGGCCACTGGAGGTGTGATGTTGTTAGTTAATATTAATTAAGAGAAGCGAAATTTTTTTTTTTTTTTGAGACAGAGTCTCACTTTGTCCCCCAGGCTGGAGTGTAGTGGTGCAATCAGCTCACTGCAGCTTCCGCCTCCTGGGCTCAAGCAATTCTCCCTGCTTTGGCCTCCCCAGCAGCTGGGATTACAGGTGCATACCACTACGCCCAACTAATTTTTGTATTTTTAGTAGAGATGGAGTTTTGCCATGCTGGCTAGGCTAGTCTCGAACTCCTTGTCTCAAGGGATCTACCCACCTCAGCCTCCCAAAGTGCTGACATTACAGGTGTGCGACCCTGAGCCCTGCAGAGTAGTGAAATTTAATGTTATTTAAGATGAAGTCACACTGGAGGAGGCAGGCCCTTAATCCAATGTGATTGGTATCACCATGAGCAGACAACCACTGAAGACACAGAAACATGGGAAGAGCACTGTGTGACGGCCAAGGCAGGGATGAAGCCATGCAGCTGTGAGGAACCCCGAAGCAGGCCAGCCAACCCCCAGAACCCCGGGAGAGGGAAGGCAGAACCCTGCTATAGGTTTCAGAGAGAGCATGGCCAACAAGCTGACTTTGGACTTTCGGACACCGAAGCTGTGGTCTGTTGTTTAAGCCACCTGATTGAGGATCAGCCCTCAGAAACTAAGACACTGCCCAACTCAGGGCCTGGCTCTTCTCCATACACAGAGTGAGAGAGCTTTAAACATACAAAGAGATGGCTCTCCAAAGCCTCCCACAAGAGACTGACCATCTCACCCAGCCAAACTTTCTGGAGCCTAAGGGGATTTCATAACCAGTTTCTATTTACTAGTCATTAATGTTGCTATTTACTTTACCTATTGCCCTGACCTGTCAAAAATCTGAGTCCAGCAAAGGGCAAATTCAGCGGGGAGGCACCCGTACATTCAAAGTCTATGACAGTTGGTTAGGTGGCAGAACATTTTTTTTAACCTTTAAAAAGAGTGACCTCCAAAAAAAGAGTGACCTCCTTCAAATTTCTCCATATGGAAGGGGGTGTGAAGGCCAGCCTCTTGCAGGGCCACTGGAAAGTCTTCACTCAGTAACTTCCTCCTCCTTGACCCAAACACAATGATGGTTTGCTGAAGTTCCTGAACTAGCAAATGCCACTCTTATCGCATTCATCATCAACCCCAAAGTCACGAATGAGTGAGGACTGGGCTCCCTTCAACGTGGGGAAGAGGCTGCCTGGCCACACAGCCAGACAGCCATGTACCCCAGGCCCTACCTCCAGAGCCTGGGTTCTACGGGGCCAGGTTGGGGCCTGGCTTTCAGCACATTTTTTTTTCATTTATATAAATTTTGGGGGTCCAAGTGCAATTGTACATAGTGCTGGAAGTCCTAGCGAGAGCTATGGGACAAGAGAAAGGAATAAAAGGCATCCACACTGGAAAAGAGCAAGTCCAATTATCCCTGTTGACTGACAATATGATCTTCTATCTAGAAAAGCCTAGAGACTCTACCAGGCTGGACACGATGGCTCACACCTGCAATCCCAGCACTCTGGGAGGTCAAGGCCATCAGATTGCTGGAATCCACGACTTCAAGACTAGCCTGGGAAACATGGTGAAACCCTGCCCTACCAAAAAAATACAAAAATTATCTGGGTGTGGTGGCGTGCGCCTGTGGTCCCAACTACTTGGGAGGCTGAGGTGGGAGGGTCACTTGAGCCTGGGAGGCAGAGGTTACACTGAGCTGTGACCACACCATTATACTCCAGCCCGGATGACAGACTGAGACCCTACCTCCAAAAAAAAAAAAAAAAAAAGACACCACCAAAAGACACACAGACTTGATAAATTAATTCAGTAAAGTTTAAGGCTACAAAAACAAAATAGAAAAATCATAGCATTTCTATACACCAAAAACAAACTAGCTTAGAATGAAATAAAGAAGCCA
>CAUYLG010067984.1:0-31264 GCA_963573385.1 Cacajao melanocephalus
CGTGTGGCTCCTCCGCCGGGAATCTCCCAGTTTGTGGGCCACAGAAATTCGTCTGAAATTGCGGCATCCACTCGCTCTCTGTGCTTTCACTGGGAGCTACAATCCTGAGCTGTTGTTAATCGGCCATTTTGGATCTCTCCGGCATTCATTCTATTTCTAATTTTTGGAAGAGTTTAAAATGGTTTGATATCAATTTTTCTTTTAATGTTTGGTAGAATTCAGCCATGAAGCAATCTGGTACTGTAATTTTCTTTGTTAGAAGGCTTTTGATTACTCCTTCAATCTCTATTTATTATTGATCTGTTCAGGCTTTCTATTTCTTCTTGATTTAGTCTTTGTAGATTGCATATTTTTAGTAATTCATCCATTTCCCCTAGGTTATCCAATTCATTGTCATATGATTGTTCATAATAGCCCTTTGTGATCTTTTCATGCTTTTCCATCTTTTAAAAAAAAATAATGGCAATGTATATAAGGTTGTTGTAAAAATTTAATAATGTCTATAAAAAACCTTGAACCATAGCAAATGTTACCTGTTAGTTTTATTGCTTACTAAAGTGTTTCTTTCATAATACGTGCTTATTTGCTACGTGTTAATTAGTTAATTAGCTGATGTCATAGATTAAACTGTAATAATCAAAATGATTAAAAGCGACAGCAGACTATAGATTAAAATGAGCAAGATAATATTTAAGAGTAATGAAATGACTGTTTTGGGCTTGGATTTGTGGAAAAAACTAACGTTCTATTTGACGGAAAAATAAATCAAGTGTACTGATGGTTTTTACATGGGTAAAAAACATTATAATGTTTTAAAATAATACTGACTTTGGGATTACAATGATATATTTGTCTAGATACATACATATGATATATATTATGTATATATTCATCTCTAAGCATCATAATATATTTTAAATCAATATGAAAAGTAGAACACCTATCACAAACTATGACCACAACTGTCAGAAAAATCATGTTAATGATTCATCTTCTGAAATAATTAAGCCTACTTAGACTCATACATGTTGTCATAAATGGTGTACATTCTGGAACTAATAAAGAGAAAATACAGTGATTAAATTTAGTGAAGCAAAATTTTCACAACTTGAGATATCCCTATTGATTATACTGACCCAGAGTGACCAGCTAGTTACTCAGTTTTCAATCAAAAGAGAGAAGACTACTGGTTATCTGATTCTATCTGTTTACTTTAAGAAATGATAATAAAAAGCAAAGTTGAACTTCCTCAAATGTGGAGCAATAATTTCTTGTCACTTCTCTACTGAAAGAAACAGGTAGTTAGTAGGCAAATGACTTTCTGCCCTCAGTGTTAGAATTATATTTCCTCTTATCAGTCTCCTGCATATGAATTCCTCCCTTCTAGTTTTAATAGACAGTGTGGGATATTTTTGCAATTTTTGCCTACTACCCCCATATCATTCCCAACAGACTTGCTTATTCTGAATATAATAGGTAACATTCTAATCAGTGAAGAGTACCTTTCTTTCTATTCACTGATATGTCAAATGTGTTCTGCCTGTAACTGTAATCAAGTGAAATGTTGGTAGTTGAAAGTGAGGAAAAAAAAATTAATGGCATTACAGCTCAGTAGACAGTCTCCCAAGCTGATGTGCTAGAGAACAAAATTTGATAGCTAGCCTAGTTCTTCTATTTTTGGGCTACCTAGGTTTCTCAGGCAATAGATAGGAAACTAGAACATAATTAAATCAGCATGTGGAGAAAATTTAAAGTTTAAAATGAAAAAACTCAATGGAAAAGCGTTGGATTAAAATTAGCTTGATAAAAGTCAATAGTAGAAGGAAAACAGTGGAATTTGATGTCATACAATAAGGAAACAGCACATAAGAAATATGTATAACATTTAACATGTATATATTATATATATTAATCTCAGAAGAATGTAGAATTATATTTGCTTTACTTTTCTCTCAGGTTGTTAAAGACAATTAAGCATTTTAATAATAAAATAATTGGGTTATTAGTGTATTAGTGTGTATGTGTGTGAGATGCAATAAATGGTAAACATCATGTGAGCTATAAACTATTTTCATAGGACAGAATTCCATGTACACATGACTTTATGTACAATTTTAGCAAGACTATGGATCATTTGAAGCCTATTTCTGAAGCTTCATTGGTCCCAGAAAGCCTAAGTTAAGAAATCTCACAAAAGCTATAGCGTGTGGCTAAGAAAATCCTTATCCATTATCCCCTCTTTGAACAACTGTGCTGTGTAAGTGGAGTAGAACTATTTTTTATTGGGTAGTAAGTATATTTTAGCATTTTGTAGGCTGAAAACACCCCGCATTATCATATCAAGTAGGGCTGTTTAATCACTGGCTTTTCTTTCAAGGTATGTACCTGTGACTCAATGCCCTAACTTTTCCTTAAAAGATAACTGAATGAGTCACAGGCTATTCAAGGGCAGAAGATTTTCTCTCATTTTAACATACAGAGTGTGGAACCCAAAAAGTTACCTTCAAATAGAGGATAAATGGAGGATAACCTTATACATGTAAAGTCATCCACCAATGCAGTTATAAATGTAAGCTCATTTTTACCAAAAAAAAAATGAATAATGTTTTGGGCAGTTTGAGGTAGAAGTGAGAAGTGGGAACGTGTCTATAGGATCAGATTCATCCCTGTATAGTTAAAAATTGAGAAATGTGTGTGACTTCATGTCTGTATAAAACTTCTAAGTACATTGTAACATATGAGACAGGGAAAAAACGGTGATTTCAAGGCAGTCATCCATTATGATCTTATCATCTCTATTGTGCTATTTTCTAAAGTTTTTTAGATTGTCTACTTGCCTTTAGGGAGGAAATTTAGGCTTAGAAAATGTGAGATATTCATCCAAAATCACACATTTATTTTGAGAAAAGAGGGGATCCTTAGACTTTTATCAGATATTTCAACAAAAAACACAGGATTTCTGTGGATGTATATCCATTACTGAATATAGATTTATAGTGAATTGCTTTGAAACATTAGTAGCTTTTTAACAGTTTTGAGAAATATCTTTGACAAACATTGATCTTCCGTATTTCCCTCATCCCTCAGTAATGGCTATCACAGTTCAGAACTACCCCAACAGACCCATCATTCTGTCAGGAGAAAAAAAAAAGTTGTTTCCTAATGGCAATGAAATATAACAAAATATGGTAACCCATTAATAGGAAATCAAAAATATCCTTATGAACAAACTTAAAATTTTAATTAAAAGGCATGTTGTTGTTGGCATTACAATATTTTATATTTTTTCTATTAAGAAAATAATCCCTTTGATTTACGACCAAAACAAAACATTAACTGAAGAACAGTCTTGGAAACACACTTAGATATTTCAGACAGGTTCCTTTAACCTCTGTTATGTTGAAAACTTTTAGAAACTATTTTTAGAGATCAAATGAGGACCACTTTGAAAAGCTCAGCTTGATTAAGAACAGACAACACGCATTTGGAGAATAAAAGGAATCACTCACTACTTTTGTGAAATTCTTCAGGGATTTCGCTCCAGGTAGACAAATGTGGAAAGGGAGTTAAAGAGGATTTTAAACTTAGATGTTTGGAAAGCCTTTGACAAAATTCTTTACAGTCATGTAAGATCAGTGGAAAGGATCAATGAAACTAATAGTAAATTGGCTCACCATTCTGAACAATGATTTATGGAAAGAAAATAAAGATACTAGAAATAGGTTTTCGTGTCCAAACCAATTTTTAAAATTCTGCTTCTTCATAGGTCAGAAAAAAAGTCCAACTTTCTAAAAAAGTAAAATAGATTTTTGTTTGAGATATGCTTTTAAGCATGCATTTTACAATAAATGAAATCAAGTGAAAGTTTATATAACATTTAGTTGATGACAAAGGGAGTGTGTGATCATATTTGGGATTTTTGCTTTTAAAATGATAGCAAATTTTAGGTAAAATATCTTAACAATATATTGATATATATACATAGAAAATATTAAACTAGTACTAAGAATTGGTCACGCAAAACCTCATATTTAAGATTATCACAAGAACTTTCATTTACTTATTTTACTATAATTGCAATAACATGAATACAGTTCCCTTTGTTGTTTGAGACGAAGGAAAGTCAACTGATTTAACAATAATAAGAAATCAAGAGCCAAGTCACAGGGGTTTTCCCTGTCTGGTTTAATAGTTTTACTCTAACAAACATAACAGTACCACACCTAACATTAATTCCTCAATAAATATCCAAATAAATAAATAAGTGACCAAACAAACAGGATGAAACAGCACTACTGAATTATTGAAATATCAATCCCTTGCATTAGGGATTAATTGGCTTTACCATTTTGTTTCTCTCTCTACCTATTTCATATGAATATTACATAATCATTTTTATAAGGTGGATTCAATTGTGGAAGACAAAAAAGCACACACTCAAAAGAAGAAAAATAAAAAGAAAAAAAGACTTCTTTTTCTAAACACTCCTTTACAAGAAGGAAGGAGAGTTCTCTCTAGCCAAGGACCAACTCACAACAGTTCCTTATACAACAAAATAATGGTATTTTTTTTAAATGAATAAACCTTTCAAGAGTTATTTTTGAATAAGCAGTGGGGTAAATGCCTCCAAATTCTCAGATAGAGAAGAGGAGACATTGTGTCACTCAGCAGGGTATGGAAAAACAACCTTCACATTATAAGTACAAAATATAAAATGGTTATTTGGAGGAGTACTAATAACATGTCTTAAAGAAGTCACAGCTGTGTGTCAAATTCATCACTGAGGATATACAAAAATATTAGAGCCTTTGTCCAGGACAGTAAATGTTGAAATTGTATAAAGAGTTTCAGTACTTAACCAGTAAGTAAATCATTAAAGATTACTCCTTTTTTATGTGATAAGATTTTAGAATGTTACATGTTTTTTAATGAGAATGTTATGGCTGAAATTATGATACAATAAAAATAATTCATATTAAATGCTTTTGGATCTTAAAATACCAGGCATTATACAGAGTATTTCATGTGCCTTCCCTCGTTACTCCTCAAAAAACTTGGGCAACTATTCCTTTTATTACTCACATGCAACTCCTAAAAACATACTGAGCAAGTAAGGTTTGGAAGGGAGATTTATTTTCAACTCATAACTATGATCCCATGTTTTTACCCTCTATGCTATATCAAGTTGACATTTCCTGTTAAAAAGATGGGGGAAATTAGCACAAAGAGCATACCAGTTATATGTGGACTAGTATCAGCTACACATTTTGATGAACTCTTGAAAGATGCCTTCAAATAGTTATAGCCTTTAAGTGACTTCAAACTCCAATGCACGTCAGAGGGATTCAGCTGAACGGAGAAATCATGATGAACCTTGTTGTGTTCCTACAAAGGCAAAACTACTAGAACAATAACAATGAGGTGGTACATTACATTTCCTGGGTATCTTAGGGAAAGAAAAACCCTCAAGGTATAATGTCGACTTTGTTTTGAATGAGAGTATGAACTTCCATTTTCTATTTTCTCTATTTTTTTTAATTTTTATTCGCTATTATTTTTGACACAAATTTCTACATAGGCTGTCTCTACTCTATTTCCCATTTGTCTTTTTTCCTTTTCCATAAAGTTAAATACAATTAAAGTCACATTAATGTAGACAGATTATATTTAAGATCCTTTCTCTTATTGTCCAGTACAATGACAGAAATACAATATCACCACGTATTGACAAGAAAAGCATTATTTCCTCTACCCATCCCAAATACCAAAATGAACTAGGAAACAGGAAGTAAGATATCAGAACCAGTTTCAGAAAAAAAGAAAAGAAAGAAAGAATACCTTAGCAGATAACTAAAAAGTTTACCAGCTAAGGTATTCTTTTATTTCCAGGTCTCTCTCACAGGCATTATTTCTACTCAAGTAAAAAGAAGAAGGCATCTAGAATATTTGTTTACTTATTCATCGGTTCATTCATTCATTTCACTCAAAATATAGTTATTGAGTGGTGATTTATGCTTTGCACTGTACTAGGTGCTAGATAAGTAAAATGATAGGCAAATATACTTTCATTTCAGGCTTTTTGCATTTCTAGATGTCTTTCGTTATCAGTAGAACTCAAGTAGGATGGTTGGCTTGATATTGGCTGATGTCCATGGTAGCATCCCTCAAAAGACATAGCATGTAGTGAAAAATACAGTTAGAGAATTCAAAAAATATCTATTTTTCTTTTTTTTTTCTTGTGTCTACCACGTTACTTAAAACATGGCCTTAACAAAAATTTCTAGCTATGTCAACCTTTAACTTTCTTGCCTCTGAATTAGATATAATTGTTATACCATTTTGTGAGAAGTCAGATAAATCATGTATATCAAAAGTTTTACCTTAATATTACCCAGAAGACAGTGAATAAACGCATTCACCTAATCCCTCACTCATCTATTTAACATCTCCTAAGTGCCTACGAATTTCAAGGCACTATGCTGGCTCTGAATATAAAAAAGTATAGTGTAAAGATGTGGCATCTGCTGTCTTAGACTCACAGTCAAATTAAGTAAACAGAGAGGGGAGGGAGGGACAGTGATGGGTGGGGAGGTTGGGGAGGGATAACATGGGAAAAATGCCAGATATAGGTGACAGGGGGATGGAGGCATTAAGCCACATTGCCATGTATGTACCTATGCAACAACTCTGCATGATCTGCATGTGTACCCCAGAACCTAAAGTACAATAAAAAAAAAGAACAAAAAAAGAGACTCATCATATAACTGCCTCATAAATCATTTTATTTAGATCATCTCCAATGCTAGCAGTTATCTAAGGCGTTAGATAGATTAGGAGATAAGGAAACTACAGGAGAGAAACATGGATTAAAGAAATGATGCAGGACTTCTTTGTCTCTTAGGTAGCATACTAACTTTCTATTGCTGTTGTGACAAATTACCACAAATTTAGTGGCTTAAAACAACACAGATGTATTATCTTACAGTTTTGTAGTTCAGAAGTCTGATGTATCTCTTACTGTGTCCAATGGGAAGTGTTCGCATCACCCCATTCCTTTCTGGAGGCATTCAGAAGGAGAATTCATTTTTCGTCTTTTCTAGCTCCTGGAGGCTCTCCTCAGCTTTCTTTGATTTTCTTTAGTACTCATTTCCCTCTGACCTGTAAAGTCAGCAATGTCAAGTCTACTCTTTCTGAGGCTGCCCTCTCTGATTCTCCTTTCCCATTACTTTTTCCACTATTAACAACCCTTGTGATTATATTGTGTCCACCAGCCTAATCTAGAATAATCTCATTTATTTTAAGGTCAACTAATTAGCAACTTTAATTTTATCTGCAACCTTAGTTTATCTTTGCCATAAAACGTAACATAAGCGTGATAAACATGAGTTCTACTGATTTCGATGTGGACATCTTTGGCAGGGGTTGAGGGGAGAAGGAATTATTCTTAAACTTTTAAAAATCCCTTTAACTGTAGTCTAAATAGATTGAAGGAAAGGCACCCTGGACGTGGAGTAACTAATTATCAGGCTGTTGCAGTGGTACAAAAAAAAAAAGTTGATGGTGACTTGTTCTAGGGGAGGAAGTGAATTAAAAAATACAATAAGAAGTTTTAGAAGAGTCAGTTAGTTTTGATAATTGATTTACAGGTGGTGACTACTGACAGAAAAGGGAGTGTTAAGTATGAATTCCAGGCTTCTGGATCTAGCAGTTGGATGGGGCAAAATTTTGTCTTTGAAATACTGACCGCTGGAATGAACCTTCTTTTTGGAGACAATATAGTAAATTCAAATTTGCATGTGTTAAATTTGATGCATCAATTAGATTAGATAAATATGTTATTTGACAACGAAATATGCAGGTGTGGAACTTTAGTAGTCAGGTTTCTCTAGAGGATAGGATAGATGGATAGATAAAGGGGAGTTTATTAAAAAGCATTAACTCATAGGATCACAAGATCCCACAATAGGCCAATTGCATGTTGAGGAGCAAGGAAGCCAGTTGAAGTTCCAAAGCTGAAGAACTTGGAGCCCAGTGTTCGAGGACAGGAACCATCCAGCATGGGAGAACGATGTAGGCTGGGAGGCTAAGCCAGCCTAATCTCTCTATGTTCTTCTGCCTGCTTGTTAGTTTGGCCGTGCTGGAAGCTGATTAACTGGTGCCCACCCGGACTAAGTGTAGGTCTGACTCTCCCCGTCCACTGAGTCAGCTGTCAATCTCTTATGGCAACAACATCCAAGACACACACAGGAACAATACTTGGCACTCTTCAATCAAGTTGACGTTCAGTATGAAACATCACAGAAACCAAGCATATTAATATGAAAGTTGTCAACATGATGATAATAAATGAAATCACAAAAATAAATTTGATCACCTGCAAAGAAGGTAGAGCATTGAAAGCCGAGAACAAATAGATGCTCTAAATATCTATCAACACTTAAATCATGGGGAGAAGAGTATGAACTTTAAAAAAAGACAGTAATAAGTTGCATATTTATAGGAGAAAGCCAGAAAATGAATATTTAAAGAAAGAAGACTACCAAGAGTATAAAATGTTTCAAAGCTCAAGGTATGAAGACAGAAAAATTTGCTAAAAAGTTCTTTTTGGGGAGTAAATTCTACTTACACTTCCTGTGAGCCAAATATGCGGCTAAATATTAGTTAGAAAAAGATGAAAGGAGCATTAAAACTTTACTTAATAAACTCACATGCTAGTGAAAGCAACTCTACCTAAATGCTCAATTTGAACCCAAGGTGACAACGGAGATGAAGCTGTACTCGTAGGATGCAGTGAGAGTGAAGAGAACACATGTAGCAAAGACCGAAGAGAAAACCCACCATGCGTTTTGAGATATTATATAATTCAGGTCAGATGAAGAAAATTATTTCCAGACAAAAGGACCATCATAGGTAAATGCATGAAGAATCTGTGACTGAATTTAAATTGTCAGGAGTTAAATTTTCAAATAGACTGAGGTAGGTCACAGTATGTAGGGCTTTATTCTGACAGCTACAGAGCTTAAATCTTAACCTTACATGATGGAGAACAATTGACAGATTGTAAAAGTTGCTGTGAAATTAATTAGTGCAGTTATAAAGTGTAGATGGCTTTGAGAAAGCCCATCATAGTAAGGAGATGTAGGAGGCTTTTGGTATAATCCTTGCACAATAATATGAGAGCTTTTAAAAGAAAGAAATAGAATTTAGAAACTTTCACAAGATAAAAACCAGCAGAATGTGATTAATTACATTTGGAGAGAAGGGGAAAAGAGATTTAATGTAGCTCTCAATTTTCTGATTTGGGCAACAAGGAAGAAGATATTAACATTAAATGAAAAGGGAATAAAGGAGGAAGTCCAGGCTATTATAGGGTGAAAAACGAGGTCAATTATACAAATGTTGAGTTTAACATTCCTGTGGATTCAGTAATGTTAAATTTAAAGACAAGTTAGCAACGTCCAGCAAACATGTAGACACCTGTTTCAAGGGAAAGGACAGGGTTTGTGACAAGAATAAAAGAGATCCCCCACCCACAGAATACATATGGCTGGAGAAGAATAATGGGTTTGGTATGGAAACTTTCAGGAATACCAGTGTTCAAATAACTGTTGGAGGAAGAAATAGAAAAAGAAGGCAACCAGCCAATGGTCAGAGAAATTGGAAGAGGATCAGCAAGAAATGGTGTTTTAAAAGGCCCAAGTAGGAAAGAGTTTCAGGCAGAGAGAGGAAGTGATCAGCACTCCTTGTGGAGATATGAGGGGGAGAGAGAAAAGAGGTACACAATTCTGAAGCGTACGTCTTTTGTCATCCCTCTGAGGACCTGAATAGAAAAATGATTTAAATGCTTAATTTGACAGTAAAACAAAACAAAATCAAAAGTACAATAATTACAACAATAACAAAAACTCTCAGGAAACTCATTGTTTTTTAACTAGTAAGGGTTTCAGTTATAATAAACAAGCATCTAAGTTGTCAGAAGAGCACCAAGTGTACCATTTGCCAACATTGTATGAGAATAAAAGGATATGGCCCAGGAGGCCTGATCAAGTGTTTGCAGAGAATGAGGAAGTAAATGAAGTAAAGGCAGTGGGAGTCTTTTACCTACATCTCAGCAAGACATTGGATAAATTGTTATATAAGATGCAACTAAGGAAAAAACAAGGATTTTGAATCAATGCTGTAACAAGCTAAGAAAAAAAGATGAGTGGATGTGGAGATTTACAACCAACGTTAGTAAATTGTGTTGAAGGAGGAAGCAGCAGGATTTCTTTGAGCTCAATGCTATTATGCATTCCACTTAATACCATAAAACAATTGTGAGAAAAGAACCTCAATCAATGTTGGCACTAACGTGAGCCCTTGTTGGCAGCATCAACAGCTGTGATTGACTGTCTAAATTAATTCCAGTTAGACTGTGTTTCTGTAGACCAGATCATCTTAAATTGTAATATTGTGCTTTTTATTTTAAATATGGATCTATAATGTAACATAATCATTAATTGTTCTAATTTAATAAACAACTAGAGAACAATGATGTGCTTGTAAATATTATAAGAGGCAAATATAGAGGATGGTTGTCATGTCCTGAGAGTTTGATTTTGGAGAAAGCAAAGGAATCAACTTAAAATACTGTTTCTCAGATATGAATAAAATAAAGGCTGGGAAATAATCCAAGTAATCATTATCTAATGAATTTAAGCTAGAAAGGACAATATGTATAAAAGCCAGAAGAATGGAAACCAGAAAAACCAGATAAGAGAGGCTAGAGAATTTCCATGAGGATTAGTAAAATTCTAAACTCAGAGATTTGTGTTCTAAGATCAGTGTTCCTTTCAATACTTTACATTTATTATCTAAATCTACATCTTAAAACGTTTTGCACTATTATATTTTGACCTTTTAAAATGACACTTTTTGTCCTTGTTTGAATTAAACTGTGTAAATTATCCCTCAAACATGTTCCTGCCATCATCTTCCACAAATCTGTAAGTAGCATTACATACCCCCAGTAGATTAACACTTTTTTGTCTTCCTTTTAGTTTTTCCAAAGCTCAAATCCAATAACTAGATCCATATATTCATTTATTCATTATTTAATGAAAGTCTACCTTGCACTAGGCATTATTCAAGATCTAGAGAATTCAGCATTGAAAAAATAAATCTCTAAAGTCCTGGGTTTATATTCTAGTTAAAAAGAAACTAGTGAAAGCACACACACACACATACACACGCACACACACACACATGCACACACAAAAACATGGCTGGTGCTAATAAACACTATGATAAACATATTTGAAAGACTAATATAGAAACTTTTTGATTGGGATGAGATTTTGAAAGTGATAAGAACAGGTCTCTTGCTACTTGAGCAGGAACCTGTGTGCAGTGATGGAATAAATTATGTGGATATCTGAATTAAGAACTTTCCAGACGGAAGTTAAACCTACAAAGGCACTGAGGCAGGAATATATCTTGTCAACCAGAAAAATGGCAAGGAGGTTCTTGTGGCAGGAAGTAAACATGGTGGAAAATGGAATAAGAAAAATACTGACGAATGAAGTGGAAAAGTTAATTCATGTAAAATATTGTGGGGTATGATTAGAGCTAAATACTTTGGATTGTATTGAAGAAAGGAAAACCACTGATTGTTTTTCAGCAAAAAAAGTGACACGATTTAAAATGTTGCTTTGAAGAACCTTCTCCAGCTACTGTATGGCAAATTAACTTTAGATGAGCAAGAGTAGAGGTAGCGAGTCCAGTTTAGGCATACCAGTGTTAACAGTTTGTGTGGCTTTCCATCAGCTTTACACTCAAAGTACACCTTTTACTCTTACTTCTTATCAAAATTTCCATACCTACTACCTTGGTCAAAGTAACCATTAATCTCTCACCTGAAATAAAAATCAAATGTCTTAGGGAGGTACAAAAGGATATGGTGTCTTGGTTACAACTCTTAAGTCTTTACATTTGTTGGTGTATTTTGCAGGAATCATGAGGTTCCTGAATCAAAGAACAGATTGATATCTACTCACAGAACATCTTAGCTCTGGTTGCCTCTATAACAATTATACAAGAGTCTAATGTCATTTGTACATGTAGATGGGGTTTGCACCACAGAAGAGGAGTCCCAAAATTATGATACTGAAACTTGAACATAGAATGGCTGACACATTTTATTTGCCTTCCCTCCAGAGAACATAACGGAAAGGACACTTTGCCATGTAAATGATCTCCTGTGAAGAGCCTGGAAAATCTCTACCTTACCACTCTAGAAGATAAGCATGTGACTGACTGAGGAGAGAGAAAAGTTAACATCTCTTTGGAGGCCTCTGGGACTGCTATTCAAATGTCCTTTAACTCAGACATCAGTGCTCTTTGTTCAGAAAGCCCCATCCACGCAGAAATGTAAACATATCCATTGAGGTTTGTTTGCTGGCCACATCTTTGATTGGCTTTCTTGTATTTTCCCATCATTCCTGATGCTGCAGCAACTGCCACTGTGCAGTCTCTCCTATGTGAGGGCCTTTGCCATGGTTGCCCGCTGTTGAAATGCCGTCTCCTTCAGATCTTCCTGTGGCTTTCTCCCTGATTTCATTTAGATCTCAGCTCAAAGTCAACCCCACAGAGAAATCATCACGGCTTACCTTGTGCAGCAAAGCCTTCTCAGAAACCCACTTTCCAACCCTACTATATTTTATTTCTACCTGAAATTTTATCGTACATCTGTTTATTTTTGCCTGCTCAAACAATATAAGTTCTAGTGTAAATGGATTTTACCATGTTAGTCATATCAATATTCCCAACATATAGAAATAGTAACGTATGGAATAATCAACTTCAATGTGTGAGTGTCTATCTTGTGTTTCACAATAGAGCGGGTGCTATATCTTACTTTTTAAACAAATTACTACCTTACCTTTATCAATCTGTGGTTGTATAACTTTTCACAATCAAGAAAATGAATGCTTAGGTTAACACTCCCAAGCAAAATGGCTAGCATGTAAAAAGTAGGCTATTACTTAGTTCTGTTCGGTAGTGCTCTTCCCCATTAACATTGTATCTCTAAAAAACATACTCAGCTATAGAGCTAGACACCTATCTGTACAATATATATTATATCTCTATCCTATAGAAATGCTAAAATCTCTATACTACATTGGTGTCACTCTCTAGAGATAAGTGATAATGTAACATATATAAGGTCTTTATATGGATACTGTCTTGATACTTTTTTTTACTTAGCAGCACTTCCTGTATCATTATTAGTGAATATATAAAATAAAACAACTATACAGTGGTTAATCACCTTTGTGAAATGCAAAGGTTTTCTTTGAAATGCAGACCGTTTTCTTTGAAATTTGAGTTGTTTATTTTCCACAAATATTTATCTATGGTTTTGTTTCATCCGGTGACAGGAAGGTCTGAAATAAATAAACTTGGCTATAAATTTATGCCCCCCAACAACTTTTGAATTTTGATTTTTTTTTTACATTTTGATTTGCCTTAGGGCAAAAGCATCAATCACAAGCATGAACATGACAATCTGGTTGATAGCTATATTTTTCATTTTAATTAATCGTTTGACATTATAATTTCATACAGCCTTGAGTGCATTATTCAGATTTCTGTCTGTCTTGCGCCTGGGTAGAGGGAAGAAGCTTATTTACTGTGATAGAGGACAAATACATGAGAGAGAAGATACATTTGACAGAGGCCATGGTGGTATTAGCCTGGGACATGTTAATTTTCAGATGCCTGCAGGGTAGTTACTGAAAATGTAGAAAATGCATTTACCTATATAATTCTAGAGTTAAGGACTAAAATATACAATTGTTAATTGCATAAGTGTTAAAGACATAGTAATCAATAAAATTATCCAGGAGAATACATAGAATAAAAAGATAAATCCTGTTACTGAAGGTTTGGAACAGTAACATTTATAACACGAATAGAAGAATAGATATCATCAAGGAAGAATAAGTGGAGTGACCTGAAAAAGAGAGAGAGACAATGAGAGTGTGACTTCATAACACCCAAGTCAAAGGACAATTTCAATATCAGTGGAGTATCTGATAGTGTAAAATATAGAGTTAAATAAGATAAAGATAGAAAGGTGTGTAATCATCTCCAAAGCAAGGATATTCTTGACCATTACCTTAAACACAACCTTTTCAGTGGATTGGGTAAGACACATGCCAGTTCACAACAAGTTCTGGAGTGTATTGGAGGGGAAAAAATAGACACAGTAATTATAGGAAATTTTTTTCAAAAAGTTGTCTTTGAAGAGAGAGACTAATTGAGAGAAGAAGAACCTTGGAATGGTAGAAGAAATGGGATACAAAGTGAAGTGAATTTTAAAAGGAACTTTATTTCTCTTCTAACAGGAAAGGAGAATAAACAAATAAATGAATGAACAAATGAATGCAGAGAAATAGAGACAATGGTCTGGAAAGTCTGAAAGACAGAACAGTGTATATTGTAAAGCCTGCAGGCTGGGTTCTATTACACTATAAACTTTGCATTAGATCATATAAATATAAACTTTTTCCTTAACCTTCACTCAAGTAGAACTCCAAGATATTTATGCATGAACAGCTCACAAAAATCATATTCTTGTGTAGTTTATTTTCTGAATGTCTATATTGTGTAAGATAAGAAACATAATCACCTGCCTGCCAGTCAAAATTGGATTTCCACTCTTACTCCAGAATTTACAGTTTGCGTTTTCCATCCTGATATTAAGCTTACTTGAAAATTGAAATCATATTACCTACATCAGTGGCTGTCAAACTTTTTTGGTAAAGGGCCAGATAATAAATATTTTAAGGTTTGCTGGTCGTATGTTCAGTTGCACATATTCAATTTCACCATCATAGCGTGACAGCAGTCATAGACAATACAAATTAATGGGCAAGATGGCAGTCCAGTAAAACCGTATTTACAAGAAGATGGCAAGCTGAATTTAGACCAGGGCAGCATTTTGTCAGTACCTGACTTACAAAATGGTAATTAAAATGAGATCGAACATACATAATCCACAGAGTGGTGTTAAGCATATAATAGAACTTCTGGAAATATTAGACATTTTAATATGTTTCACAGCATTTGGGCTTTTCATTTCCTTAAGAAAAGGAAATAAAGGATGGGAATTAGTATTTTAGAGCTGATTATTTTCAGCAGCACATTTATATTTCTGATGCAAATGTGTTTAGGTGTGCTGTGAGTTCATTTGTTAATCTCCTCAAAAGGCTCAAATGTTATTTTTAGCAACTAATATTCATCTACAGCAGTTAGAATTACATATGACAAACAATGAGTTGTACATATCATGTAGACCATCTGAATTCATTATTATTTTTGTGCATTAATGTTTATTCATGGCATCAACACCACAAAACTCTCTGTATTGACTATACAATCCTGCAAGAATCTTCACTTCCTGTTAAATCATCTCATTTGCTCTGATTATGTCTTCCATTGTGTGTTGTTTCCATTAAGTGAATATCTTTGTTTTGCCCAAAAATGTAAAGTAGATTTGTATTTTTAGTTAATTAACATTTATTTTGGTATAATATATTCAGTAATATAGATGGAATGTATGCTGATTTTCTTAAATATTTTTGTTGGTATCACTTTAAACTAGTGTTATGTTAAAATATGCATTATATATGTTTATAGTATATATGCATATAGTATTGTGTTGAAATATGAAAGTAAATATGATTAATTTTTAAGATGTCATTTTTTGCAGCTTTCTACTTGAATGAATGATTGATTATTGGCTTTTCTTCATAATAATTTACTAAAGTGTGATTCTGTATGAAATTTTATAATGATAAGTATTTAATTTCACTGTGCCTTGGTGGCGGGGTGCAGTGGGTCACGCCTGTAATGCCAGCACTTTGGGAGGCTGAGGCAGAAGGATCACGAGGTCAAGAGATTGAGACCATCCTGGCCAACATGGTGACCATGAGCGCACCTGTAATCCCAGATACTGGGGAGGCTGAGGCAGGAGAACCGTTTGAACCCAGGAGGCAGAGGTTGCAGTGAGTGGAGAGGGCACCACTGCACTCCTGCCTGGTGACAGAGCAAGACTCCGTCTCACACACAAAAAAAGAAAATTGGTAATTTCTAAAGGCAAAAATTAAATTTAATTATATTAAATAAATAAAGATAATTGAATCATTTATAGATATAGATATAGTAATAATAATCATACTACTATTATCCTATCTATTTAATCATTAGTTAACACATGGCATCTTCTTTATACAGTGATGTAAGTTCACCTAAGGAAAGGTTCGTATGTCTAATCCCAGTTCTCCATTTAAGTTGCAGAATGTAGGCACATGATTTTACAGAAAGTTTCTGGTTTCCTCAACTGTAGAAGGAAGAATTGATTATATAAGTTACTGTTTAGGCTGAGCTCTGGAGCTACTTCAGAGATTTCTCACAACTCAATAGGAACTACCATTGAAAAGGAATGTTAATGAAGGAGGCTGAGCTCATTTCAATCCTCCACAGAATCTCAAATTAATACATGACCTGTTAACCCACTTTCCATGTTAGGCTTCATTTCTGCCAAAGAAATAATTCTATTGAAAACAATTGTTTGAAAATTATCTCTCCATGACTATTTAGGACTCTTCTACCTCTCAAATGTTTGATTCCATCTTTTTTCTTTTTTGGAGACAGAGTCTCACTCTGTTGCTCAGACTGGAGTGCAGTGGCACAATCTCGGCTCACTGCAACCTTCACCTCCCGGGTTCAAGCGATTATCCTGCCTCGGCCTCCCGAGTAGCTGGTATAACAGGCGTATGCCACCACTCCCAGCTTATTTTTGCATTTTGAGTAGAGACAGAGTTTCACCATGTTGGCCAGGCTGGTCTCAAACTCTTGACCTCCAGTGATCTACCTGCCTCGGCCCCCGAAAGTACTGGGATTACAGATGTGAGCCACCGTGCTGGGCTGTGATTCCATCTTAATTGTTCTGTTTGTGCACCTTTGGATGATAGGATGAAAAATGAGCATGTAATAACAACCGGAAAATATATTCCTAAACTATAATTCCTAGTTATGTTTTAAATTTCAGGAAATTTAATTCCTAAAATCACACATAAATGTATGATTCTTTTCTTAAATATTATTATTGGTATCATTTTTAACTAGTATTATGTTTAAAAATATGTACTATATATGTTTATAGTATATATGTATATACTATGGTGCTAAAATATGAAAACAAATATGATTGATTTTTAATATGTCATTATTTGCAGCTAAAATCTCATATATATGTGATTTCAGAAATTAAAAGAAAAATACCCATGCAATCTATTATGCTGTGCTTGCTGAAACTTCTGGTGTCCTTGTCTACGAAATGTGGTTCCCTGCCTCTGTACATCATGTTCTCAGATAGGTCACCTGGATCCAGTGCATTGAGCCCAATCCTTCAAGTCCCTAGTTTGTGAATCATCCTCCTCTGTGACACATATTATGAGTGAGCTCACCACTCACTTTAGAGTGTACACCGAGGCTGTCAAAATTATGCTATTACATGTCCAAATTAGTGTAATACTGTTTTCATTCCTTAATATATATATTAATTTATGTAAAAATGATGTTTACCTTATATATTATGTCACAAAACATACATAGAAGAACTTTTAAAGAAATGAACTATTGATAAAGTAATACTTTAAAGAACTGCATTCTAAAATTAGTGAATTTTTAGGGAAAAAATGTATTTACAGCAAGTTATATTTTAATATTTTAAGTGAATCTATATTTCTGAGACTTTTAATAACTTGAAAATTATGGGTTATATGACATATGTCATCATAATCTGAACAGATTATGATTTACTTTGTCAATTGGAAGATGATAGGCTAATATTAGGTATATAAAAAAATGCCAGTCCTGCTTTTTCCTATTTGTTGACTTGCACATATGTACCTAGAATTATCTTTGATCCAAAATATTTTTGAAAATTTTCTTGTCTTGTCCATAGTTAAATTATATTTTGGTTAAAATTAGAAATAGCCATGAATCTCAAGATACTGAAAGTAAATAGAAAAGTAAGAGCATCCTTATCTGCTCTCCCCTTATATACTTGTCATGTTACTGAAAAACATTCGGTGTATTTTTGAAGCATAATTTCATTTTTTAAACAAATACATAAACATTCTAGCACTTTATCATGAAATTTTGTTTTTTTGTATCCTTTAGAGGCTGAGGACCTTACGTTGGCATCCTGTACTTCATTGCTTCCTACTATTACACACATCTCTTTAAAGCTTTTATTTTAATTGTTCTTTTACGTGTTTAAGAATTTGAAGAGTAGATATTTTGTCATGATCATTTCCATAGTTCTTAGGTATTTGGAGAATGCATCAGAAAGAACAATAGATAAATATATATATGTGAGATAAATTACATAATTGTTATAGCATTAATACTTGGTGTCCTCCTTTCAATTTTTTCCAGGCTTTGGTAATATGACCATGTTTTCTGGAACTGAACATCACAGACCAGGTGTTCATTCATACATGTGATTAGCTGACCCGAATACACTAGTTCCTGCCAAGAAGTATTGCTTTGGTTCTAGGCTTCATAGGCTTGAAAACACAAGGCGGTTTTCTATTCAGTCTCATGTAGGCTTCTGAATTTCCAAAAGCAGATTTAAGTCCTATTAAACTTAACTGCCTACTTGATAAAGCCTATTTCTTTGCAGGTAGTGATCATACAGAATTGGCATACTTAATGCATTCATTTCATGAGAATATCTTTAAACATTGTACCAGACAAGACGTGTTGAAAGAATCTTTGAAAGAAATAATATTTTTTGATAATTTTCTGCAAGAAGAATAATCTATTTCATATACGGTTTAATAATAACCCATATTTATTTGCTGTTTAGTATACCAGGTTATAAGTTAAATTTATTATCTCACTTAATTCTCAGAACAACCCCAGTATGTGAATCCTATTATGATTTCTACTTTAACAATTAAAGACACCACCACCACCACCAATACCTCAAAAACCTGTGGTTTCTAACCTCTAGTCCCTGATCTTTGCCAAGTGAGCTGCTGAAGATAAGTATATGTTAGATTTCTCCAATAGGTTTACTCTAACACAGGAAATATCACTTCAGACCTTCATTTTGTACGTACCATGACTGCATTTTTAAATAATGTTGATAACACTAAGTAGTTGATCCAATGTGCATAAACCCAAGGGAAAACTGCTTTATACTTAAGTCCTGGTAGGACAGAGTAGTTGAAATTCTCCTAGGCCACAACCCAACTTGTTTGTGTTGCTATCATAATTGGTGTCGTTTTAATTTTACAGTAATCTTATAACATGTAATTAAGTGCATTTTCTTCACTTTGACATCTTTGCTAGAAATGTCAGTGTGAGTTTTCATGTCATAGTAAAAAAAAAGTTAGGAATGAAGACAAACATTTTTATTATTCAAACATCTTTTCTGTGGTTCGCTTCATTTTTCTTAACCTTTTTTTCTGCTTCTATTTGACGTCCTAATTTCTTATTTCATCTTTCATTAAATATATTTTCTAAAATAGCATTAAACATGGTTTGGAATATCGCATGATATATATATATGTGTGTGTATATATATATATACACACACAAATATATACACATGAAATATCACGATGTATATGTGTGTGTATATATATACACATATCTATGTATATATGTGTTATATGGAGATATTAGGAATTAATCATATATTGTCATATATACACATATATATTTGTCATTATTTAAAATACATATATACCATATATATATTATATATGCATATGTATATATTTATACATATGCATATACACATGTGTAACATATGTTACACATGTGTTTATACACATATACACATGGAATGTCAGATGATATATATGTGTGTATGATATATACACATATAATATATGTATATATGGTATATACATGTATGTTATGTATATAGAAATATCACATGATATGTGTGTGTATATGATATATACACATATATGTATATATGATATATACATGTATATATAACGATATATACATGTATGCTATATATCATATGTATATATAGTTCCCTGAAGATTATAGAATAAAATCCTATTTGACATCTGCCTTATTGGCATATGATTGCCATGTTTTCACAAATTTCTCATGAAAATTGTAATCTAAAATATTAGCTATTATGGCAAACATTAAAATGTTTAAATATATTACAATAGGCTATAGGTCATTTAAAGTTTCTTAATAAATATTGGATTCTAGCTAGAATTTCTATATTTTTCAATATTACCTCTGCAAATACTAATAAACCTTTATTGCCTTTTTTCTGATTATAAAACTAATGAATATTCTTTGCCTAAAATTAGGTAAATAATGTAAAGTATAAAGAATAATGGGAAAATAATTCATTGTACCACTACCTAACTTGATTTTTCCAAGGGTGTGCATATATATGCCCTGCTTTCTTTTTAAATTTCTATTGTTTTAAAACACTTGCACTTCATGAATCATCAACCCTAAAGTTGTGAAACGACACCAGTTTTTTCATTAAAAATAATGGTTTATCTTCCCATCACGTTTATACTTTGGAAATGTCCAATACCTCACCTCAAGTGGGAGGAAAGATGGGTGAGAGCAGGGAGGAGGTTATGCATTTTTAAGGAAGGGTCTTCTATGTAATTTTCTCTTACAAATACAACAGTGTGTCTTCTGGAATTTTGCAAGAAAGGCATTTAGTCCAGTCAGCACTGCTGTAAATTTCTAAACATCAGCTAGACAGAATTGAATTCAATCTTTTATATGCCTTGGGTTACATCCAACGCATTTCTGATTTTCCTCAGAAACCCTGGTGACTTGGAGCAGGTGTGTCTTAAAATACAAACTCTCATAAAGGCTAGATTGTTATCATTCTGATGGCTTCATCTTAACTCCTTCCTGTTGTGCACACCTGGCCACATAAGCACCATGCAGTCTCTGGAGCATGCAACAGGCAATCCCACAGAAAGGTTCTCTTTTTATTGTTGTTGTAGGAGATAAAAAGGGATTGTTGTAATAAAAACTGATGATGGACATTGACTGTAGATTTGAGCTAACAGGAGACGTTTTCATATCCAAGGATCCACCTGTGAATACACTACTTTCCTCAGTTAAGTTTCTTTGTAGAATAAAAAGTGTAGATCCCTCAGTATACAGAGCTCTCATATGCCCTGTCCTTATCATTAATTAAATACTTATTTTTCTTTAAATTGAAACACACAGATATCTACTCAGTATCAACACCAACGTTGTTGTTGACAATGGTTTACATTGCCATTCTCATTTTGATTTATGTAAGCAGTTTTCTGTAATTTTAAAAATAATGACAAAATATGATTAAGTACTAAGCAACTTTTAAAAGTAAAATAAATCTTCTTAGGACTAGATATAATTTTGTAACTTGAATTCTTTTCTTTGTAAAGAAAAAATATCTAAATTATGCCAAAAGTATAACAAAAGCAAAATATTTTATAATTGTCTTATTACATAATAGAACTTAACGTAGTGCAGCCATATGCTATGTGTCAGTAAATATCATGGACTGAGTAGAATAAGGTATTATTAGTGCACTTGATTAACAAATAATACAAATGGGAAAAAAGGAATACATTCAAAGAATTTTATTTTTATATATTGTTCAGTATTAAACTGTTATGCTAACAACCTATTTTTCAGTATTTCCCACTTTTCTGTTAAATCTAAACGAAGTTGAGCTTCTTTATTTTCAAAATATTACACAAAAGTTATATGTGAATACTTTCTAGGCTGACTACTTCTTATATTACAGTTGCTTAATCTCAACTGGCATTCATTGATGTGTGTGTGTGCATGCATGCATGTACACATGTGCAGACTTATGTTGAGTACATTTATGTATATTTTAGGCCTGTGTATTAACAACAAATATACAGTCACAAATCATTTTAAATCCAATCAAACCACTTTGAGCATTAGTTAGAGTAATTAGTTTAAAATATCATATCACAGCGAAATATCAAGTAAAATTTAGATATACATTATAAACATTAAAATAAAGATGCTTTGGTGTCACAAGTCGTAAAGAATGAAGAATCACAAGAAGGATTGGAATATTAGGGTTAGACAAGTAGAGAGGCATATGATGACAGTAAGAAGGGAAATCGTAACTTATAAGTGTGATCCTGCTTCTAACTGTATAAAGGGACAGGAAGAATGGCTCTATTGTATGATAGGATGTTCAATACATTCTTTGATACTCAAGATCTTAATTATATTCATACAATTGTAGAAAAGATTGGGGAAAGTATGGTAAAAGCAAATGTGTTAACTTTGCTAACTGCTTATAGTTGATGAATTGAATAACCCATTTAATAAAGGTAGAAACTGGTGTGATGTTTCATGATTACTTGATCAATATTTGGTAGTGGATATAAATTCTCTTTATTATTAATCGATTAGCACATCAACATTGAGATCTACCAATATTCTTTAAATGTTTCATCTAATTTTGTTATTACATCAAATTGAATAGGACATTGACTATTGGTCAATCCAAATGAATTTCCATCCAACTAAACATGGAAAATAATAAATGAAATAGTGAAAAGCAGGTATCAGAAGTTATGTCTTGTATTCCTTTTTTCACTTGCATGCTTCCATGGCCAGTGTTTTTTAGGTTTGGCTTCTTTCAAGTTGCTTAATATTTATTTTGAAAGTTGTAGCACTGCCTGTATCAATAGTTTATTTCTCTTTATCGCTGAATGGTATCACATTTGTATATCTACAAATATACATATACCACAATGTGTTTTATGCATTCTCCTGTTGATGACTTTTGAGTTCATTTCAGTCTGGTGATATTACAATAGAAACGAATATTTATGGAGATTTTTTTGTGTGAATATATGCTTTAATTTTTATTCTTAATAAAACACCTAAAAGTGAAACAGCTGAATCACATAGTAAATTCAAGCTAACTTTATATTAAGGTGTCAAACACTTTTGTTTTCTTCAACTTTTATTTTACATTAAGGGGATACATGTGCAGGATTATTACATGGGTATGTTGCCTGAAGCTGAAGTTCGGAGTATGGATCCTATCACTGAGTTAGTGAGCATAGTACCCAATAGACAGTTTTTTAACACACACCCCCACTTCCTACTCTCATACTGGGAACTAGTATTGTTCCTATCTTTATTTCCACGTATACTCAATGTTTAACTCCCACTTATAAGTGAGAACATGCTGTATTTGGCTTTCTGTTCCTCTGTTAATTCACTTAGAATAATAGCCTCCATCTGCATCTGTGTTGCTGCAAAGGATATAATTTCATTCTTTTTTATTTTAAAGTAGATGTATTACTTTACATTTCTACCAGCAATGGTTGAGTGTTTCAGTTCTCTACAAATTGTCAACACTTGTTATTGTCAGTCTCTGTAATTTTAGCCAAACTAATAGGTATATTGTAGTATTTCATTATGATTTTAATAATACTGATTAATGATGTCTACTGTCATTGAACTTTTTTTTTGCATTGGCCATTAAGATAGCTTGTCACTTGGTGTATCTACAAAAAACTTTTTCCTTTACATTTACAAATTTATTTATTGTTTTATCTCATTATTTTAAGAAGTGTTCATTTATTGGTCAATACAAATCACCTGTCAGGCTTATGTTATACATGGTCAAATTTTTTTTTTACCTTTATGTTTTCTTAAAAATAGTTTTGAGAAACAAAAGTTTGTTTTTAAAAATGTTGACTGTGACTATTTTGTTAATTTTTGTTTTATTGTTTCCACTTTATATTTATTTAAGAAATCTTTAATTCAAATTTGATTCCACCAGTAGTCTATAGTTTTACCTCTTATATTTAGTTCTATGAGCCACTGTAACTTAATTTGCATACACTGTAAGGTAAAGTTCTAAATGCATAGGTTTTTTTTTTTTCACAAAGCTATCCAGTTTCAGCGCCGTAGGTTGAAATATCTTTTTCCCATTAAATGGTCTTATCATTTTTTTCAAAATTTCATTGACCATATATTTGTATTTATTTAGTAGACTATTTTTTCTGTTTCATTGCTAGGTATACCTACCCTTAAGCCACTCTCTTGATTAATGTAACTTTATATAGTAAATCTTGAACTTAAGCATGACTTAAAGAAAATTAAAAACCTAACATTAAACTCCCACATGGATGATGACAGATGCCTAGATGTTGTTTCATAGATAATCAGGTATGCTATATTCTACCTCACGTTTTACCAAACCTGCGTGTCCCCAGTAGAAATTTGTGTTTGTGATTCCTACGATAGTGTCTACCAATTGTCTCTAACACTAGGATTTATATAGAAATGTGATAAATCAACAACTTTTCTTGCTACGTCTTGTTGTTTCCTCATAAAGAGTGGGATCAAATCCCATCCAAAATTTCATTTAGATATTAAAAATAAAAATGCCACATATGCATCAAGAATATTCAAAGGTTTATTATTCAAATCATGAAGCTTTCTGTGAAGAGTGGGCAGACTCCCACACTGATCTGAAAAACAGCTTGAGACCTGAAGGTGGTGGAAATTGTTAGGGAATAGGTCTGTGGTGAGGTTTCCTACTCCAGGTGAGGCCTTATATGATTTGAACTTCCCTCCAGCACCAAAAGAGAGAGATAGATACCAGACCATCTTATCTTCTTGCCCATATGCAAAACAAAGAGGAGCAGAGAGAGAAGTGAAGCTTGAAAGCTGTCAGTAGTTAAATATGTAAATGGAAACACACTCTTTATCATAGTACATTATAGTCTGTGTTACACATTGGGCAACCCCATTTGATAGAAACTAATTCCAATCCGTTAACAACTTAAAAATCAGAGTGTAGGTTTGTATAACGTGGAGCAGTGTAATGAAAGCTTTAAACAGAAAAAATAGAGCTGATTATCACTTTTTGTAATATGTGGTTTCGAAATTTAGAGAATGTCCTTATAGCTATTGTTTTCAAGTCTATATTTTGTTGGATAACTGAATAAAAAGCACTTTTTTTTTATTGTAAGTTCCTTGATCTTGAATCTGGGTATTTGTGTTGTTGTTTGAGATTTACTACAAAGAATCTGTGTAACCTTGATTATAGGATACATCCTTCATATGAGAGCATACAACATGAAGGACAGCTCTACAAAGTTAGCAAAAGTTTAAACTTATTAAAATTTAATGATTATATGTCCAATTCATAGATCTAAAGCTTTGGAAAAAATGAGAAGGAAATTAAAACATTTTCTTTAGTTATTTTAAGAAATACTCCAGTGAGTAATTTCAAGCAAACATAGCATGATTATTCAAAAAGTGGGGCAAAGAATACAGCAGGTAATTATAGGCAGGTTAAACTTTCATTAACCATGGGGGAAAAAAAAAACAGTAGAATTTATTTTCTGTGCCATTTTAAAGAAACGCCTCAGAAAAGATGATCTATTTAAAAATAATCAAAATTGATTCATTAGAGAGGGAAAGATTGTGCTTTAAATGTTGCTGAAGTTATTTACATTAGGAGATATAGAATGATGGCAATTTTTATTTGAGTGTATTTAAAATATTTGGAAAAAGCTAGAGTAAAAATCTGCTCAGATAAAAATGAGGAAAAGTGATTAGGAATAAGAGAAAAATACCATGTTTTTAGTTTTCTTCATTGCCACCCAGAACATTTGAATTATTTAATTGCCAAAAAATATGCAAAATGCCAGCATTCTACCAAAGCTGAGAGAATTAACGGAATCGCATTTAGCAAACTTAAATCCTTTAGATGATTTCCTAATACACACAATTTTAATGTAACAAGAAATATATGGTGTAATAAACTGGGAGCAAGACAGAAAATAGAAAATGTTGTTGAGCAATGATGGAAATATATTCAATTGGTATTAATTTCTTTGCCCGGCTCTAACCACTTCCACACTCATTACCATACTCGAAGCATTATAACTATAAAAATCACTTCTTCAGAGTGTGTAATATAGGAAATTATGATATTTTGTGATAACAATACAAACATTCCTCACTAAAAAATATATTTTCTTCTTGTGTTAGTTCTTGCAGCATAGAAGTGTTTTTTTTTTTTAATGTTAGTATACAGTATAATGCATACCTTGGAGGCAAAAGCAGTATAGATTTATGCTGCATCATAGAAAAATATTGAGCTTAATATAAACTACCATGGTGGGTTACTCTAGTCTGTCTGTCCTATCTACAGGAAACTGAATTGAAGGGGGAAAAATAATCATAAAAAATGAGACTTGCAGTGAATTTATAATAAAAATTGTGATGCTACTTGTTTCTAAGAAAATTACAAGTGTAATAATGGAGACACTCCAGAGAGAGCAGGCTGTTTTCTTCAAGAACAATATAGATGCTAGTTATGGTCAATGTAATGGTTAAAGGGGTCTGTTTAGTGTCAACATTCCATTTGAAATGCAGTGAATAATGAGCTAGTTGCCCCAGTGAGTAGAATTGCTGTCTAATTCTCTCACAGGAGGGAGAAAAGCAGTGGATATAAATAAAGTGGAAAAACAATCATAGCTCAGAAACGCTAAGTATAAGTTTCCTCCAGAGGCCCTCTTTCTTACCTGAGATCCTAAGGTTATTGGTGTTGAGTTCACCATGGGAACACCTTCATAAAGTGTAATGAATACTTACTAATAGTTCTTATGGGTATGCTTATCTGCTTAGGATTTAAGAAACAATGGAGGTAATCACTAAGAATTCATAGGACATGTGTTTCCTCAATTCATTACCTGTCATTTTCTTCGTAATTACAAAATTGTCTCTGCAATGTAGGTTAGTTAAGTGGATTTCTGATGATCAGATAAAACACTGAAAATTTGAATGCAGAGGCCTGAAAACCCAGAGGAAATTTGATTTTTTTTTCCTTTTTTTGTCTTTCTCTCTTAAATAGACACTTGTATCATAAGAAAAAAAGCCTGAACTTGAGGTTATTTCATTACTTCAAAAATCAAAATAATTTAAAAAGCTGTATAAGAATATATATTTGTTTAATAACTATAATAGTTTAAATTTATTGATTACTTGCTACATTTCTACACTCTTCTGAGACTTTTAAACCTCACCAGAGACTCATAAAATAGGTGATGTTTTAATCCTCTTACACAGGTAAGTCAGCCAGGAAACAAATAAATTATCTTACAAGCCAGTTTATGAGTGGTGAAGCCTGGATTTAAATCCTTTAATGACTTTACTTCTTCTTTACTCTACTAAAAGATTATTAAATATTAATAATAATAGAATATTTTAATATGCAAAAGACTGCTTCAGTTTATTGTGTTAAATAACATATCAAAACTTTTAAGATTAAGATTAGTGTCAAATTAAAAATTACTTTTCATTTGGATAATAATAAGCTGTGTTTAGTTAAAATATAGAGAAATCAACTATCTAAACTCACAATCAGTAGGCCCAGTCTCTGTTTATACATAAACATGTGGCATGCTTTCTTAATATTATTCTTATATTTTAGTTCATACATTAATATTACAATGAGAATTCCCTGAATCATAGGAGTACATCTACTTAAAACTATCTAGAGAGGCAAACATGACATTTCTCAACAATTATTTTTAAATCTGTTCCTCTTTCAATTTACCATGCATGAACTATATGCCAAGCATTTTCCTTCAGTTAATTTTTAAAGTGATGATAAAATCAAATTGGGTTACCTCTTGTGGTAGTTTTAAAGTATATCCAAAAATTCTTTGGTACGCTTCCCTTTAAAATGCAGACACAAAGTTTGAATGTAAGCTCAACTTTGTGTCTCTAAATAAATACAATATGGCAGAAATGATATTGTGTGATTTTCAAGGGTAGAATATAAATGGCATCACCTCTGCTGTTCCTTGTTCTCATTCATGATTGCTCACACTGGGGGCCGGCCCGCTACCAAGTGATGAAGACAAACAACCCTGAGGAAGACCCATTTGGAACTAAACTGTTGGTAGGGTGAAGGTCTTACCAACAACCAGCACAAACCCGCCAGCCATATCAGTGAGCCACCTTGGAAACAGATCTTCAGCCTTCATCATATTTGTTATCCCAGCTACCAATTCAATTTAACTACAACTTTAACAGAGACACTGAGACAGAACTTCCCAGTTAAGTGCTCCTGAATCTCTAAGCTACAGAAACTATGAGCTAGTATGTGCTTAATGTGGCTTAAACCTCTATGTTTATGAGTATTTCTTTTATGCAGCTATTAATAATTAGTAAATTTCTGCTCTTAACATATAACAGTTTGTTAAAATTTTATCAACAGGTATTTTGATACATATTATTTCAGTATTTTTTTTAACCTTTATTTTGAGTTCAGGGTACAAGGCCAGGTTTGTTCCATAGGTAAACTTGTGTCATGGTGGTTTACTATACAGATTATTTTATCACACAGGTGTTTAGCCTAGTACCCATTAGTTATATTTCCTGATCCTCTCCTACCTCCCACTCTTGAGCCTCCCCACTCAAGTAGATTCCAGTGTCCGTTGCTCCCTTCTTTGTGTTTGTAAGTTGTCATCATTTATCTCCCACTTACAAGTAAGAACATGTGGTATTTGGCTTTCTGTTCCTGTGTTAGTTTGCTAAGAATAATGATCTCCAGCTCCATCCATATCCTTGCAAAGGACATGATCTTGTTATTTCTTATGGCTGCATAGTATTTCTTGGTGTACATGTACCATATTTTCTTTATCCAGTCTGTCACTGATGGACACTTAGGTTGATTTCATGTCTTTGCTATTGTGAACAGTGCTGCAGTGAACATTTGTGTGCATGTGTCTTTATAATAGAATGATTTACATTCCTTTGAATATATACTCAGTAATGGAATTGCTGGATTGAATGGTATTTCTAAATTATTATCTATGTCAACTGATTTTAAATATTGTTGTATAGTTTTTGACTGCTGGTCATATAATTTTGCATTGTTCAAGTGCTTAGAATATAGGTTTCATAAACCCCATATTTGCAATATGTTTTGGTTTAATTTTATTCATTATTTATGCTTCATTTAAAAGTATTCCTTTGCTATGCAGAAACTTTTAAATTTGATGCAGTCTCACTTGTTTATTTTTCCTTTTATTGTTTGTGCTTTTGTTGTAATATCCAAAAAAATCACTGTCAAGACCAATGTCAAATAAATTTTCTCAGGCTGGGAATGATGGTGGCTCATGCCTGTAATCCCAGTACTTTGGGAGGCTGAGGTGGGCAGATCACAAGGTCAGGATATCAAGACCATTCTGTCTAATATGGTGAAAACCCGTCTCTACTAAAAACACAAAAAATTAGCCCACCTTGGTGGCACACACCTGTAGTCCCAGCTACTTGAGAGGCTGAGGCAGGAGAATCACTTGAACCTGGGAGGCAGAGGTTGCAGTGAGCCGAGAAAGTGATACTGCATTCCAGCCTGGGCTACAGAATAAGGCTCCTTCTAAAAAAAATGAAAAAGAAAAAGAAATTTTCTCCTGTATTGTAGGAATATTATAGCTTCAAGTCTTACTGTTTTGAATTGGTTTTTGTTTGTTGTGTAAGATAAGAGTTTAATTTCATTGTTGTGTAAGATAAGAGTTTAATATTATTGTGTAAGATAAGAGTTCAATTCTATTTTATGTGTTGTGTTAAGACAAAAGTTTAATTTCATTTCATTCTGTTTCATTGGCCTGTGTGAATGTTTTATGTTAAAACAATACTATTGTGATTACTATAGCTTTGTAACATAATTTGAAATTAAGAAGTGTAATGCCTCCAACTTAGTTCTTCTTTCTCAAGATTGCTTTATCTATTTGCGATCTTTTGTGATACCATATAGATTTTAAGATTGTGTTTTCTTTATTTCTGTGAAAAATTCAATTGGAATTTTAACAGGAATTGCATTGAATCTGTATATTACTTTGAGTAATATGAACATTATGACAATACTAACTCTCCAAATTCATAAACACATCTTTTCATTTAGTGTATCATCTTCAATTTCTTTCATCAAAGTTTTATATTTTTCAGTGCACAGATTTTTCACCTCCTTGGTTAAATTTATTCCTATGTGTTTTATTATATTTAATATTATAAATAATTATTTTCCTAATTTTTTGAATTTTTTCTTATTGTATAGAAATAGAACTGATTTTTGTATGTTGCTTTTGTATCCTGCAACTATACTATATTCATTTATTAGTTTTAACAATTTTTGTCTAGTATATCAGGTTTCCTATATGTAATATTATGTTGTCAGCAAATTGAGTCCATTTACTTTATCATCTCTAATTTGAATATTTATTTCTTACCTAATCGCTTTGATTAAGACTTTCAGTACTACACTGAATATAAGTGGTGAGAATACACACCCCTCTCTTGTTCCTGATCTCAGAGAAAAAGCTTTTAGCTTTTCACTATTGACTATAATGTTGTCTGTGGGCTTGTCAAACATGACCTTTTTTTTTTTTTAATTCACCAATAAATTGTTTAAAAAAAGCACTCAGTAGAGGAGTAGAATATACAATTAACATACAAATATCAGTTTTGTTGCTATATACTATCAACAAACGAGTAAAAAAGAAAAAAATTCATTTACGAACAACAAAATAATCGATTTCTTTTATTAAAAAATGTATTTATTATACTTTAAGTTCTTGGGTATATGTGCAGATCATGCAGGTTTGTTACATAGGTATACACGTGCCATGGTTGTGGTTTGCTTCATCCATTGCCCCATCATCTACATTAGGTATTTCTCCTAATGCTATCCCTCCCCAATCTCCCCAAACCCTGCTATTCTTCCGCTAGCCCCCCACCCCCCAGGTCCCGATGTGTAATGTTCCTCTCCCTGTGTCCCTGTGTCCTCATTGTTCAACACCCACTTATGAGTTAAACATGAAGTGTTTGGTTTTCTGTTCTTGTGTCAGTTTGCTGAGAATGATGAGAGCTAATATCCAGAATCTATGGAGAACTTAAACAAATTTACAAAAAAAAAAAACAACCCCATCAAAAAGTGGGTGAAGGATACGAACAGACACTTTTCAAAAGAAGACATTTATTCAGCCAAGAAACATGAAAAAAAAGCTCATCATCACTGGTCATTAGAGAAATGCAAATCAAAACCACATTGAGATACCATCTCACACCAGTTAGAATGGCGATCATTAAAAAATCTGGAGACAACAGATGCTGGAGAGGATGT
>CAUYLG010067985.1:0-81808 GCA_963573385.1 Cacajao melanocephalus
TTTTTTTTTTTTTTTGAGACAGAGTCTCACTCTGTCACCAGGCGCCAGGCTGGAGTGCAGTGGTGCAACCTCGGCTCACTGCAACCTCCACCTCCCAGGTTCAAGCAATTGTCCTGCCTCAGCCTCCCGAGTAACTGGGACTACAGGTGTGCACCACCATGCCCAGCCAATTTTTTTTTGTATTTCTAGTAGAGACGGGGTTTCACCATGTTGGCCAGGGTGGTCTTGATCTCTTGACCTTGTGATCCCCCCACCTTGGCCTCCCAAAATGCTAGGATTACAGGCGTGAGCCACTGCCCCTGGCCCTAATTTTTATTTTTTTAACGGTTGGTAAAATTCACCAGTCAAGTCATTTGATCTTAGGTGTTTTGTTTTTTTGTTTGTTTGTTTTTCTGGGAAATGGTTTAATTACTGATTTAATTTCTTTACTCGTAGATTGATCTCTTTAGAATTTCTATTTCTCCATGAATCAGTTCTGGTAGGTTCTATTTTGGTAGAAATGTATCCATTCTTATAGCTTATGCAATTTGTTGGTGCATTTACAGTAGTTTCTTAGAATTATTTATATTTCTGTTGTATCAGATGTAGTGTCTCTTCTTTATAATTTTATAATTGTTTGAATCTGTTTTTAGTCTAAATACAAGTTTATTAATTTTGTTTATCTTGTGAAAAAATCTCTTTCATTGTTTTATTCTGTTGTTTTGCTAGTCTCTGTGTCATTTACATAGGCTCTAATATTTATTACTTTCTTCCTTCTGCTAACTTTGGGCTTAGTTTTCTCTTTTACAAGTTCCTTGAGGTATGAAGATAGTTTATTTATTTGAGATATTTTGTTTTTTTAAATGTATGTGTTTATAGCTATGATTTTTTTCTCCTAGAACTCTTTGATGCATCTTCTAAGTTTGGTATTTTGTGTTTCCATTTTCATGTCACATGATTTTTTTTTTTTAACTTCTCTTTTGATATTTTCTTTTACCCATTTGTTGTTCAGGAGTGTGCTGTTTATTTCCACACATTGTGAATATTCCACTTTTTCCTATTTTGATTTTTAGTCTCATACTATCGTTATCTGAAAAGATACTTGATTAATTTCAGTCTCCTCAAATTTGTTCATAATTGTTTGTGGCCTAACATGTTTTATTCTGGACGATGTTCTGTGTGCACTTAAGAAAAATGTGTATTTTGCTGCTATTTCTGTGTGTGTCTGTGAAGTTCATTTGGTCTGCAGTGTTCAAATCTGCTGTTTCTTTATTGATTTTCTGTCTGGAAGATCTGTCTAATAGTGAAAGTGGGGTATTATAGTCCTTTCCTGTTATTATATTGCTGTCTAATTCTTTCATTTGTTAATACTTGCTTTATATGCTTAGGTGTTCTGATGCTTGGTGCATGTATATTTACAATTCTGTCCTCTGAATGCATCAACCCTTTTGTTATTATAAAATGACCTTGTTTGTATCTTGTGACAGTTTCTGACTTAAAACCTGTCTTGTCTGATACTAGTACAGCCATCCTTGCTTTCTTTTGGGATTTGCATGGAGTAGCTTTTTCCATCCTTTCACTTTCAGCCTGTGTGTCCGAAAGCTAAAATGATTATCTTGTGGGCACATATAGTTGGATCTTGTGTTTTATGCATCAGCCACTCTGTGTATTAAGACTCGTTATAACTCCTTCTTTTCCCTAGCACTCACAACAAATAAGTTGTGTCATCCCTTTTTTCACATTACCACTTGGTTTTTATTTAAGGACATTGACCTATTGTTTATTTGCTGTTATATATAAAGCATTATTATAAGCAAATTTTGTCTACATTTTTATATCCTAATTATATATCTCTAGAAGTATAACTTCAAAGTCAAAGGATATGAACTTGTGGAACAAAATATAGTTTCTAGCCATTGTGAAATTATAAAAATGAATAAACTATGCCTTCTCTTGTCAGATCTACATTCGTTCATGTATCGAACTGTCATTTTGAAGACCTTATAAAGGCATCTTCTGCCATATCTGAAATAAAACTCTGGTTTCCTCTGCCAGTCTGTCCCACTCATAATGACTCTTAACCAGTTTCTTTTCTATCTCCTTCTCTCAATAAATAAGACTAGGAATTATCCAAGTGAGTGAGTGATAAACCCGAGCATTATACTTGATACTTTCTAACCCTTTTACACCACTGTATCAGTAAGTCTTTTCAGGTCCATCTCCAATACATATCTTGGATTTATCTGCTTGGTTCCATTTTTACTGATGTCACTTCTCTCCAGGTCACCATAGTTTCTCACTTTGATATTCCAGTAACTTCCTTGGCAGGTTTGTATCTTCCACTACTTCTGCATGCCAGCCTAGTATTTACATAGCTACTGAAATGCTCTTTCTCTTTTCAAAACACAAACTGGTTTCATTTGTTGCCCCATTATTCTGTTTATTGACTTAGCATTGCTCTTCAAATAGAATCCAAACTCCTTTATAAAGCTACACATAGCCTAAAGGATCTGGCCCAGCTCATTTTTTCAACGTTCATTATTTCCCAAGTCCAGCCCTTCTCACAATTCTCTGGCTATCCCATTTTCTTGTCAGGTCCTCTTTGTTCCTCAGGTTTTCAGATATTTGCACATGTTTGTTTCTGTTTGGACAGTTCTTTCCTAACTAGGGTTGTTACACAATTGTATGACAGCCTCTGTTGTATACTTTCATTTACCCTTGCATTTCTCTGAGAGAAGCCTGCTATGAACACCCTTTATCAGGAGTTCTGCAACCCACCACAAACTCATAATTGTTCCATTTTCCAGTATAGTATGTAACTATATATTTAATATCCTTTATTACAAAGGGGAGTATATCCTATGTTCATTCTGTCATTTTGAATAAAGTTCTCAAAGTTATTGTTGAAGCTCAACCAGAATGAATGTAAAAAGCACTGTGACCATATAAAATATTTTACATTTTTGATTGTAGGAATAATATGTTTATTGTAAAAAGGAAGTCAAAAATACATGGAAATATTAGGATAAAGTACTATTTACCTTAAATCCCCCAACTTTGATATTATAACCATTAATACTTTTGTGCCTAACCTTTCAAATTTTTATTTTTCTATTCAATCAAGCACATTTATACTTCTATAATTGAAGTTATAGTAAACATTCTTTGTTTGTATGAACATTTCTTTTAAAGGGCCATTTCAAAATTTTGCTTATTTCTACCTTTTGTTCTGACTTTTCTCCTCAAATACCACCTTCCAAAAAGGCCAACACATTGTTGTGTCAATATATACACATACCTGTATGTACTGAAGTGTTTATTACTGTTAATTTTATAAAATTTGGACAATATCTACATAATTTATCTTGTTTTACTCAATTACTAACTCCATCACGGAAATCCCTTCAGGTCACCAGTTTAGAGTTGTTTGTAATGCATCCATAATATTTCCATTAATAACCTCCCAACTGACATAAATATTTTCTAAACTATGCTTCAGTAAACATCATTGTAAAGATGTTTATGTTATATTATTAAAAGTTTCTAAAATCCGTAATGATATATCAGAGTACTTTTACTGTAACCCATTAATGCCCATAATTAATATTTTTTATTTTTATTAATGTGGAGTCAAATGTTATTTCTACTTCAATTAGCATTTCCTGATTGCTTGTAATATTGCACATTTCTTCATATTTTTATTTGCCATTTGGTTGCACTTATTTATGATTACCTTTTATATTTTAAAAAATCTATTCATAGCTTTTCTATCAATTTGTAAGAACTCTGTATTAGAAATATTAGTTATATTTTAAAATGTCATTATACATGTATTTCTGTCAATCTTATGTTGCCTTTGTAAATTATATATTTTGTCTAGAAAATTTGAAATTTTTATATACCAAGGTATCTTCACCTTTTCTTTTACATCTCCAGTATCCTCTGTGGTTTTAACCACGATATTTTCAGTTCCTGTGTAATTCACATTAACGGGCTCCAATTCTAGACTATCTGATAAAGTTTGTCTGTGGTATCATTCTAAGATGTCTCCAGTGAGGCTGACTGCACTGGTTTGGGGACTACTCTTTGAAAGCAGTGAGCTAACAAAGTTGTAAGATTGGAATTTTTTTAAAAAAGAGTTTCGTCTACAGAAGAAGAATATAATGTTGAAAGAAAGGAAAGCCTCAAAGTGGAGAAAAGAGAATGCTATTAATATAAGAAGCAAGGTCCATTTTATATAAAGAGGTTAGGTTGGAATGGATACCCCCAAAAATACAACCATATTAAAAATATGGCACAGAATCCACTTATCTGATATAATTTCCTCTCATCTTCAATTTAGAACACCAATGGCTTATTACACTTTGTGAGCTCTCTTAACTTTCTATGCACTGGAACCCACTTTTTTTGAATTTTTTTTTTTTTTTTTTACTTTTAGGTTCGGGGTACATGTGCAGGTTTGTTATTGTGTCATGGGTGTTTGTTGTGCAGTTTATTTTGCCACCCGGGTACTAGGCCTAGTACCCCATTTTTCCTGATCCCCTCCCTCCTCCCAGCCTCTACCCTCAGGTAGGCCCCAGTGTCTTGTTCCCTTCTTTGTGTTCACGAGCTCTCATCATTTAGTTCCCACTTATACGTGAGAATATGCAGTATGTAGTTTTCTGTTCCTGTGTTAGTTTGCTAATGATAGCTGGGCTTCAAGCTCCATCCATGTCCCTACAAAGGACATGATCTTGTTCTTTTTATGGCTGCATAGTATTCCATGGTGTACATGCACCACATTTCCTTTATCCAGTCTGTCACTGATGGGCATTTATATTGATCCCATGTCTTTGCTCTTCTGAGTAGTGCTGCAGTGAACATACATGTACATGCGTCTTTAGGGTAGAATGATTTATATCCCTCTGGGTATATACACAGTAATGAGATTGCTGGGTTGAATGCTAGTTCTCCTTTTAGCCCTTTGAAGAATCACTGTCTTCCACAATAGTTGAACTAATTTACACTCCCACCAACAGTGTATAAGTGTTCCCTTTTCTCTGCAACCTTGCTAGCATCTGTTGTTTTTTGACTTTTTAGTAATAGCCATTCTGACAGATGTGAAATGGTATCTCTTTGTGGTTTTGATTTGCATTTCTCCAATAATCCAGTGATATTGAGCTTTTTTTTTCATATGCTTGTTGTGTGCATGTATGTCTTCCTGTGAGAAGTGTCTGTTAATGTGCTTTGTCTATTTTTTAATGGGTCTGGTCTTTTTTTGCTTGTAAATTTGTTTAAGGACCTTATAGATGCTGAATATTAGATATTTTTCAGATGCATAGTTTGCAAATATTTTCTCCCACTCTGTAGTTTGTCTGTCTACTCTGTTGATAGTTTACTTTCCTGTGCAGAAGCTCTCACATTCAATTGTATCCCATTTGTCAATTTTTGTTTTTGTTTTGATTGCTTTGGCATCTTCATCATGAAACCTCTGCCCAGTCCTATGTCTAGGATGGTATTGCCTAGGTAGTCTTCCAGGATTTTTATAGTTTGGGATTTATCTTTGAGTTTTTAATCCATCTTGAGTTGATTTTTATATATGATGTAAGGAAAGGGTCTGCTTTCAATCTTCTGCATGTGGCTAGCTAGTTATCCCAGCACCATTTATTGAACAGGGAATCCTTTCCCCATTGCTTATTTTTTGTCAGCTTTGTTGAAGATCAGATGGTAGTAGGTGTGCAGCCTTAGTTCTGGGATATCTATTCTGTTCCGTTGGTCTATGCATCTGTTTTTGTATCAGTACCATGCTGTTTTGGTTTGTTGCCCTGCAGTATAATTTGAAATTAGGTAGTGTGATGCCTCCAGTTTTATTCCTTTTGATTAGGATCGTCTTGGTTATTTGCGCTCTTTTTTGGTTTCATATGAATTTTAAAATAGATTTTTCCTAATTTTGTGAAGAAAGTTAATGACAGTTTAATGGGAATAGCATTGAACCTATAAATTATTTTTGGCAATATGGCCATTTTCATGATATTGATTCTTCCTATCCCCGAGCATGGAATGTTTTTCCTTTTGTTTGTGTCATCCCTGATTTCTTTGAGCAGTTTTTTTTTTTTTTTTTAATTATCATTGTATAAATTTTTCACATCCCTGGTTAGATGTATTCCTAGGTATTGTATTTTTTGTGGCAATTATGAATGGTATTACATTCCTGATTTGACACTTGGCTTGTGTGTCGTTGGTGTAGAGGAATGCTAGTGATTTCTGTACATTGATTTTGTATCCTGTGAGTTTGCTGAAGTTGTTTAACAGCTGGAGGAGCTTTTGGGCCTCGACTATGGGGTTTTCTAAGTATAGAATCATGTTATCTGCAAACAGGGATAGTTTGACTTCCTCTTTTTCTATGTGGATGTTCTTTATTTCTTTCTTTTGCCTGATTGCTGTGGGCTATATTTCCAATACTGTGTTGAAATGGAGTGGTGAGAGATGGTATCCTTCTCTTTTGACAGTTTTCAAGAATACTTTCAGCTTTTCAGAAAATGGCTCTTTCTACTTTTATTGTCCCTTTGGATGCTACTGTTGCCTGTACAGTGGTAGTCTGATATTCATAAGTGGTCAAGTTGCCATCTAGATATAGGAAGTGTGACTCTAAAATTCATTACCTCTTTGCCTTTTAAAAGAAGTGTTCAAACAAACAAAATGCTATGGCATTTTATTGTTATTGTTGTGGTAGATTATTTTTCATCTGTGGTTACAGCTTTTCAGTAATCTTTTTTCAGTGATAATCATAAATGTACCTGAAGATGTGTTTGGGATTAAGGTGAAGGACAGATTTAAGGACAAAGGTGTAAAAATTTCAGTAATTAAGATAGAATGTATTTCATTCTTTCCTGAAAAGGCAATCATTTATTAAACACTTATAATGTGCCAAGCATTTTATAAATGTTGTGCAACCATTTGCTCTTTGTATCTGACAACCATATATAAGGTAGTTGTTTTAATTATTGTTGCTATTATTATTATTGCTTTTATTATTTTAAATTCACATAATAAATGTACATATTAATGGGGTATAGTGTGATAGATTGACACATGTATACAATGTGCAATGATCAAATCAGGATACTTAGTATATCGAGCACGTCAAGCATTTATCATTTCTTTGTGTCAGAAACATTCAAAATCTGCTTTTTAGCTATTTGAAATTGTACAATAAATTGTTGTTGTTATCATCCTTCAGTGTTATAGACCTCTATAACTTTTTTTCTTTTTTTTTTTTTTTTGAGACAGAGTCTACCTCTGTCACCCAGGCTGGAGTGCAATGGTGCCATCTCAGCTTAGTGCAACTTCCGCCTCCCAGGTTGAAGCAATTCTCCTGCCTCAGACTCCTGAGTAGCTGGTACTACAGGTGCATGCCACCATGCCCAGCTAATTTTTTGTAATTTTAGTAGAGACGGGTTTTCACTGTGTTAGCCAGGATGGTCTCAATCTCCTGACCTTGTTATCCACCCACCTCTGTCTCCCAAGGTGCTGGGAATACAGGCATGAGAGTCTAGCTATATTTTTGTATTTTTAACCATTTTTGGGTATTTTAATGCAATTAAAAATACAATTTAATGCAAAAATTATAATAAAATATCAAAATTTTAAATAGAATTTTTATGAACCTGCATTTTTTTTTTCCAGTGGGTATTATTTTCTAGCATTCCATGCTTTTTGAATCACCTGGTGGTCTGGTTCTGGCAAGGTGGATTTATAAGAGTTGGCAATGATATGTGAACCCAATGGACAATGCACAGCTTTATACATACTCATGATTTCTAATAGAATTTTTTATTAAAAGGTTTTGTTTTCCACTTGGATCAAACTATGGGAGGATACTTGGTAAGCAAATATAGTCATGTAACACTTAACAGGAATAAATTGTGAGAAATGTATTATTAGGTGTATTTTTATTGTGCCGTTTTATTGGCGTTATTATTGTGCCAATGTCATAGGGTATACCTTACACAAACCTGATAATATAGCCTAATACACACCTAGGCTATATAACATAGCTATTGTTCATAGGTTACAAATCTTTGCAGTATGTTACTATAGGTTATTATAACACAATGGTAAGTATTTATGTGTTTAAACATAGGAAAGATTCAGTAAAATATGGTACTATAAAGTCATGGGACCACTGCTATAAGTGTATCCCATCATTGAGCAAAATGTTGTGCAGTGCATGTCCATGACTGTATATAAATACAGTTGTATTTTTGCTTCAAGTTGCCTTATGGTTCCACACTGGCACTGCTATAGATCCACATGGCACTGCTAGTTGAATATATACATTTATACATTTAAACATCCAGAATGTATGATTGCATCTCTATTTAAATTATTTTTATTTTTATTTTCTGTGGGTACATAGTAAAATTATGTATTTATGGGTTAAATGAGATATTTGGACACAGGCATGCAATGCATGATAATCACATCAGGGTAAATAAGGTGTCTAGCACCTCAGGGTAAATCACATCAGGATAAGTAAGGTATCCATGTATCCTCTGTGTTACAAAAAATCCAATTATACTCCAGTTATACTCTTTTAGTTTTTTTAAATGTACCATTAAATTATCTTTGACTATAGTTACCCTGTTGTGCTATCTAATACTAGGTCTTACTTATTCTTTCTATTTTTTTTTTACACCTATTAACTGTCCCTACTTCCCCACCTCCAACCACCTTTACTACCCTTCCCAGCCTTTAGTAACCATCCTTCTATTCTCTATCTCCATGAGTTCAATTGCTTTAACTTTTAGCTCCCACAAATAAGTGATAACATGCAAAGTTTGTATTTCTGTGCCTGCCTTATTTCACTTAACATAATGACCTCTAGCTCCATCGATGTTGTTGCACGTGACAGGATCTCATTCTTTTTTTAATGAATGAATAATACTCCGTTGTGTGTATGTGCCACATTTTTTTAAATTCATCTGTTGATGGACACTTAGGTTGCTTTCTAATCTTGGCTATCGTAAATAGTGCTTCAATAAACATGGGCATGTGGATATCTCTTCAATATACTGATTTTCTTTCATTTGGGTATACACCCAGAAGTGGGATTGCTGGATTGCATAGTAGCACCCTTTTTTAGCTTTTTAAGGAACCTCCAAACTGTTCTCCATAGTGGTTGTACTAATTTACATTCCCATCAATAGCACTCTGGGGTTCCCTTTTCTCCACATCCTCACCAACATTTCTTATTGCTTTTGGATAAAACCCATTTTAACTGGTGCGAGTTGATAGGTCTTTGTAGTTTTGATTTGCATTTCTCTGATGATCATTGATGTTCAGGACCTTTCATACACATTTGCCATGCGTATGTCTTCTTTTGAGAAATCTCTATTCAGATCTTTTGCCCATTTTTAATGAGATTATTCGTTTTTTTTCCTACAGAGTTATTTGAGCTTATATGTTCTGGTTATTAATCCCCTGTCAGATGGGTAGTTTGCAGATATTTTCTCCCATTCTTTGGGTTAACACCTCATTTTGTTGGTTGTTTCCTTTGCTGTACAAAAGCTTTTTAACTTGTTGTTATTCCATTTGTCCACTTTTACTTTGGTTGCTTGTCCTTGTGGGGTATTACTCAAGAAATCTTTGCCCACTCAAATCCTTGAGGTTTTCACCAATGTTTTCTTGTAGTAGTTTCATAGTTTGAGGTCTTAGATTTAAGTCTTCAACCTATTTTGATTGGATTTTTGCATATAGTGAGATTTAGGGATCTACTTTCATTCTTCTGCGTATGGATATCCAGTTTCCTTGCACCATTTATTGAAGAAATTGTCCTTTCCCTTGTATGTTCTTGATACCTTTGTGGAATATGAGTTCACTGTAGATGTGTAGTTTTTTGGCGGGTTCTCTACTCTGTTACATTGGTCTGTGTGTCTGATTTTATGGCAGTATCATGCCATTTTTGTTAGTATAACTTTGTAGTGTGATGTGAAATCAGGTAATGTGATTCTTCCAGTTTTGTACTTTTTGCTTAGGATAGCTTTGGCTATTGTAGGTCTTTTGAGGTTCCATATAAATTTGAGAATTGTTTTGCCTATTTCTGTGAATAATGTGATTGATATTTTGATAAGGAATATATTGAGTCTGTAGATGTAGATTGCTTTATGTATTTATGGACATTTAAACAATTTTGATTCTTCTAATCCAACGTGGAATGTATTTCCATTTTTTTGTGTTCTCTTAAATTTCTTTTATCAATGTTTTATAGTTTGCATTGTAGAGAACTTTCACTTCTTTAGTTAATTCCTAGGTAGATTTTAACTTTATTTGTAGTTATTGCAAATACGATTACTTTCTGAATTTCATTTTCAGATTGTTCTCTGTTAGCATATAGAAATGTTACTAATTTGCATATGTTGATTTTATATCCTGCAACTTTACTAAATTTGTTTATCAGTCCTAATAGATTTTTGGCCAAGTCTTTATATAAGATTATATACATTCCAAATATAAGATTATATCATCTGCAAACAGGATAATTTTTCTTTCTTTTCTACTTGAATACCCTTAATATACTTTCTCTTATCTACTTGCTCTATCTAGGACTTCCATTACTATGTTGAATAACAGTTGTGAAAGTGGGGATTCTTGTTGTTTTCCCAATCTTGGAGGAAAGGCTTTCAGTTTTTCCCCTTCAGTATGATACTAGTTGTGGGTCTGTCATACATGACTTTTGTTATGTTCTTTCTATACCTAGTCTTTTTCTTGTTGTTATGGTGAGGCATGTTCTTTCTATACCCAGTTTCCTTCTATGCTCAGTTTTTTTAGAATAGCTATCTTGAAGGGATATTGAATTTTATCAAATACTTTTTCAGCATTGATTGAAATGATCATTATTTTTTCCTATCAATTGGTTGATATGCGGTATCACATTGATTCATTTGCGTGTGTTTGACCATCCTTGCATCCCTGGAGAAATCCCATTTGGTCATGATGAATGATCTTCTTAAGGTGTTGTTGAATTTGGTTTGCTAGTATTTACTTGAAGATTTTCCTCCAATATTCATCAGAGATACTGGTCTATAGGGTATTTTGAGTATGTGATGTGTCTTTGTCTGGTTTTGATATCTGGGTGATACTGGCCTCATAGAATGAGTTTAGAAGTATTCCATCCTCCTCTATTTTTGGAATAGTTTGAGTAGGATTGGTATTAGTGCCTATTTAATTGTTTAGTATTAGTAGAATTCAGCAGTGACAATATCAGGTCCGAGGCTTTTCTTTGCTGGGAGACATTTTAATATGGCTTTGATTTCATTACTTAGTGTTGTTCTGTACAACTTTTGGATTTCTTCCTGGTTCAATCTTGGTAGGTTGCATGTCTCTAGAAATTTTTCCATATCTTCTAGATTTTCCAGTATATTGGCATATAGTTCCTCATAGTAGCCATTACTGATGCTTTAAATTTCGGTGGTATTGGTTGTAATATTTCCTTTTTCATCTCTGATTTTATTTATTTGGATATTTTCTCTTTTTTGCTTAGTGTGGACAAAAGTTTGTCCATTTTATCTTTTCAAAAAATAACTCTTTGTTTTGTTGATCTTTTGTATTGTTCCCTTGATTCAGTTTCATTTATCTCTGCTCCGATTTTTATTATTTCTATTTTTTCTATTAATTTTGGGTTTGGTTTGTTCTTTTCTAGTTCTTTAAGATACATCATTAGGTTGCTTATTTGAAGTTTTTCCTGCTTTATTGATGTAGACCCTTAAAGCTATACACTTCCCTCTTGGTACTACTTTTACTGTATCACAAAGGTTTTGGTATGTTGTGTTTCCATTATCATTTGTTTCATGAAATTTTTCAATTTTCTTCTTAATTGCTTCATTGACTCAATGGACATTCAGGAGCATATTGTTTAATTTCTATGTGTTTCTATAGTTTCCAAAAGTCGTGTTAATGTCTAGCTTTCTTTCATTGTGGTCAAAGCTTAAAATTATTTCAATTTTTCTGAATGTTTTAAGACTGGTTTTGTGACCTACATATGGTCACATGTCAAGAATGATCCATGTCTCGAGGAAAAGAATGTTTATTCTATAGACATTGAATGAAATGCTCTGTAAATATCTACTGGGTGTATTTGGTCTATAGTGCAGATTAAGTCTGATATTTCTTTGTTGATTTTTCTGTCTGGAAGATTTGTTCAGTGCTGAAAGTAGAGTGTTAAAATCTCCAGGTATTGTTGTTTGAGGTCTCTCTCTCTTTCTCTTTAGCTCTAATAATATTTGCTTTATATATCTTGGTGCTCCAGTGTTGGGTGCATATATATTTATAATTATTATATATTCTTGCTGAATTAACCTGTTTATTATTATATAATGATCTTCTTCATCTCTTGTATTTTTTTGTGTTGAAATTTATTTTGTCTGATACAAGTAAAACTACTCCTGCTCTTTTTTCCTTTCAATGGGCATGGAATATCTTTTCCATTCCTTTATTTTCTGTTTGTATGTGTCTTTATATTTAATGTGTGTTTTTTGTAGGCAACAGATTGGGTTTTTCTTTTTATTATCCATTTAGACATCTATGTCTTTTTGTTGAAGCATATAGTTCATTTACATTCAATGTTATTATTGATAAGTAAGGATTTAATTCCTGCTATTTTATTATTTTTTTCTCTGGTTATTTTGTGCCTTTCTCTTCCTTCTTTGTTTTCTCTCTTTTAGAGAAGGTGATTTTCTCTTATCATATGATTTAATTTTTTGCCAAATATTTTTGTGTATTTGTTGTATTTTTTTGATTTAAGGTTACCATCAGGATTATGAGTGCTACCTTATAACCATTACTGTAAAGTGATGATAACTTACCATTGCTTGCATAAACATACAAATTAATTGTGAAGCAAAAATAAAACTAAGAAAAAACTACAGTTATCTTTGTCTTCCCACTTTTTAACTTTTTGTTGTTTCTATTTTTATTTCATTGTACTGTCTATGTCTTGAGAAGTTGTTGTAGTTATTTTTGATTGGTTTATCATTTGGTCTTACTATTTAAAATAAGAGGAGTTTACACACCACAATTAAAAGGTTCTAATAGTCTATTTTTCTGTGTACTTACTATTGCCAATGAGTTTTGTGCCTTCAGATGATTTCCTAATGCTCATTCACATTCTTTTCTTTTTTCTGATTGAAGTACTCCCTTTAGCATTTCTTGTAGCATAGATCTGGTGTTGATAAAATCCCTCAGATTTTGTTTGAGTGAGAAAGTCTTTATTTCTCTGTCATGTGTGAAGGATATTTTCACTGAATATACTATTCTAGGGTAAAAAGTTTTTCCCTTCAGTACTTTATATATGTCATGCCTGTAAGGTTTCCACTGAAATGTCTGCTGCCAGACCTATTGGAGCTCCATTATATGTTATTTGTTCTTTTTTTATTCTCTTGCTGCTTTTAGCATCCTTTCTTTATCTTTGGGAGTTTGATTATTAAATGCCTTGAATTAGTCTTCTTTGGGTAACATCTGCTTGATGTTCTATAACCTTCTTGTACGTGGATATTGATATCTTTCTCTAGTTTTGCAAATTTCTCTTTTATTAACCCTTTGAATAAGTTTTTCTATTCTTATCTCTTTCTCTACCTTTTCTTCAGTGCCAATAACTCTTAGATATGCTCTTTTGAGTCTATCTTATAAATCTTGGAGGCATACTTCATTCTTTTTCATCCTTTTTTTTCCTCTTTTTTCCTCTGTGTACTTTCAAATAGCCTGTGTTCAAGCTCACTAATTATTTCTTTGGCTTGATCAATTCTGTTATTAATAGACTCTGATGCATTCTTCAGTATGGTCCTTGTATTTTTAACTCTAAAATTACTTCTTGATTCTCTTTATTTCAGTCTCCTTCTTAAATTTATCTGATAGATTTCTGAATTCCTCTTCTGTGTTATCTTTAATTTCTTTGAGTTTCCTCAAGTTAACTATTTTGAATTCTTCGTCTGAAAGGTAACATAGCTCTGTATTTCTGAGATTGGTCCCTGGTGCCTTTTTTAGCTCTATCAAGTCATGTTATCCTGGATGGTCTTGATGCTTGTTGGTGTTTGTTGTTGTCTGGGCATTGAAGAGTTATGTATTTATTGTAGTCCTTGAAGTCTCGGATTCTTTTTACTTGTCCTTATTTGGAAGCGTTTTCAGGTATTCAAAAGGACTTGAGTGTTGTAGTCTAAGCCACGTCTGCATTAGGGGGAATTCCAAGCCTGGTAATATGTGGTTCTTGCAGACTCATAGAGGTACTGCCTTGGTGATCATGGATAAGTTTCAGAAGAATTCTCTGGATTCCTAGGCAGAGACTCTTGTTCTCTTCCCTAATTTCTCCGAAATCAGTGAAGTCTTCCTCTCTGTGCTGAGCTGTCTCTGCTAAGACTATGGTGACACAAGCACCACTGTGGCCACTAACACTAGGATTGCATTGTACTGTGTCAGGTCTGAAGCCAGCACAGAACTAGGTCTCACTCAAGGCCCTCTGTAAACACACCCTGGCTACTGCCTAGGTTTGCTCAAGGCCCTATGTCTCTACAATCTCAGGTAGTGAAGCCAGCCAGTCTTATTTCCTTTCCTCAAGTTTATTCAGAGCCCCATAGCATTTCAGTCCATGGTGGACAAGCTTGCTGCAACTCAAGTTCCGACTGCTGGGATGGATGATTCTGGCTAGGGCTGGTCCGAATGTGCTCTCCACTGGTGGGGGTCAGCTAAGTGAAGCCTGGTTTTGTTTTCTGCTGTGATACGGTAGCACTGAGTTTAATACAAAGTCTCCCATCACTGCACAGTATCTCTCCCGAGTGCAGAGATTTCTCCATGCCATGTGACCACTGAAGGGGCAGGGAGGGTGATGGGAGAGGGACGGCAATGGCAATTCAAGATTGTCTTTTCTACCCTCTCTGTGCTTCGATGAGCAATATGAAGTTAAAACCAGAGTGCTCACCTGACTTTTGGTTCTCATGAAGGTGCTTTTTTGTGTAGATAGTTGTTGAGTTTGGTGCTCCTGCAGGGAGGATGATTAGTGGGGCTATCTTGCTATGCCCCCTTTATATATCTATACTATGATCTTTAGTATTTAATTATTTAAATAACAAACCCAATAATAGCCTTAAATAAATCATATTTGCATTCAATGTAGTCTGCGAAGGAATATGTTAGTTGTTAACTCAGAATGAAACTGATTTTTCATAATTATTACTAGGGATATTTCCACACTTTTCAGTTTTAAGTTAGTATTTTTAATACAACAGATACTTTTTGTTCTTATTCTTTCTGGTTTCATACTTTATGAAAGTAAATAAAGATAATTATAAACAATAGTCATTTAGATAGAATACTTTAAAAGTACATTACTTTTTGTAATCTTTCCTTAGAATAACAGAATTAGGAAGAAAATTATATCTAGAACCAGGTTTAAGTCATGTCTGACACTTACTCTCAGTACTGTCTTGAAACCTGAGGCTCATGTTCTTTAACTAAATACTAAGAAAATACCAACTGTGTAAATTTACAGTTAAGGTTAAATGAGGCAACATAACCTGCTCTGAAAAATTCAAAGTATTATTCAAATAATTCAATAATTATTTTTATTGTTATATGTATTCATTTTCTTCACTTGGAGCAAATAGAGAAAATTAAAGGGATATAAAGTGGAAGAAAAATGTAAAAGGCAACATTTATGAAGAAATCGTTATGATCCAAATTGCAATTGTATAGCTAGTTTTGCCACTTCCCAAGAATAGACTCTTGCTGTATCAATAGTTTTATTTCTTAAAAAAACTTCACAATGTTGAAAACCAATTTATAAAATAATTGTTCCAATATGAAAAAAAAATTGGAAGACGGAGAATTTCATCCTCTAAGTAATGAAAGTATTTTTCTTCAGAAATTCTAATACTGAAGGTTTTTTTAATAGCACAATTGCTTAGTTCTAAATTCTACACATTACTGAACAAATCCAGCATATGTGTATCAGGCTCTGCTCAAAAATGTCTTTCATTTTCCTAAAACCACTGGCACAGAGATTAACACAGTGCTTTTTATAAATTATCTTTTTCATACATTTTAATGATAAACACAAAGCACTCAAGATAAATTTTATTTTTACCCAGAAGTTCTAACTTTTTGTTTTAATTGCATTTTAACCAGTACTTATGAGATAAATGTAATTCATAGTTCTTACTAATTGATAATGTTATATAAGTAAATATTTAATGTGTAATATAGAAGAATTGCATGAGTTATAAAATAATCATAGTTTTCTAACATATTAGAAGAAGAAAGCTATGAGGAGAATTTTACCAAATAGTAGGTTTGGGTTTGCCTGGCACGCATGTGAGTAGTTGTGGAAAGGTACGTAGAGAAGATATGTAATGTAATTTTGTAAGAACAGACATTCAAGTAAAATTTACTTGCTTTGAGAAAATTGTCATGAAGCTTAAAAGCAATGTGGAGGAACTTGCTAGCAAGTTGAACTATGTTAAGAAAAAATGTGAAATAATAATTTCTTCAATAAATACTTATTGAGCACGTTCTAAATGCCAGACACTCTTCATAGTACAGAACTTAATACAGACCATCTTCATTCTGTGTATATTCTAGTGATAGGTAACTTACAATAACAAAGAGGAAAATACATAATGTATTGGAATGTGATTAGTGTCACGAATGAGTTGAGGTGTGAGTCTTGACAAGAGCAGAGGTGAATAATTCAGTTGTATTTAGAAGTACTCTGAAGCTTCAATGAGAAGTTGACATTTGAGCTGAAACATGAAGGAAGAGAGGGGGCATGCAGTGTAGATGTCTGGAGAAGGGACTTTTGAAGCAGAGGAAATTGGAAATGCAAAAATCCCAAGATGAGAGTTTGCTTGGTATATGTGAGGGATGGAAAGAAAGCCAACATGGTGACTGAATGAAAATGGAAAAGTGGGAAAGCTTTAGATGAAGTTGGAGAGATAGTTTGGCCCATTCTAAACCCTTGGCCATTTTTACTTGGAGTCTGATGGAATCTAGCGACAAACCTGACTTACATTGCCTGGGGTAGTAAAGTATTGAGCAAAGGTGTAAATAGGGGGAATATTTAAGAGAGTACTACATTAATCCAGGTGAACAGTGATGATTGAACCAGGCTTGTAATAGTATCAGGATGAAAAGTGGTCATATTCCCTTGATGCTACCTTGAAAGTATGTCCAGAATACACAGCGCTTTCACAGAACCCAAGGGAAAAGATTCACCTTGGTGGCAATAGATACCTAGAACCAAGATCTTGAACATTTCTTCTGCAGAAAAGTAATTGAATTACTGAATAGTTTTTATAAAACAGAAGGATTTAAAGACTTCAATAGGATAATTGAGTAAAAATATGCAGGAAACTTAAGAAATATTTTTATCACATTTGGAGTTAATTGGAGATATAAGATATTCATAAATTAATGTATGGAATTTGTTTTAAAAACTGCAGTTTTAAACATTAGATATTAGCATAAATAATATTTAAATATGATTATGACTTTAAAGACATAATTCTTTTGAAGATTATTTAAAGTGGCTAATATTTGCTCTCTTAAAGAAGGGTCTAAATGTAGATCTTCTACTCAATATAAATAAAAAGAAAACATGGTTAAATGCCTTTTGAAAGAGTGTCCACTGAAATTAAGGCCGTTGAAGCAGAAATAACTTGATAAAGGTTTATTGGAAGACAAATGTAAGGATTGACCCAGGAAGGCATGGCAACAAAGCTTGGCATGGTCCAGAGTCGGCTACAAGTTGAACGGGTTTTATGAAAGTTTATGAGTAGTAGTAGGACTCCTTACATTGGAGTGGTCCTTTTTCATTGATGGTACAATATAGAGGTTGAAATTATTCACTACAGATTGCAACATACAGGCTAAAATGTCTACATACAAGACAATTAGTAAAACTTCATGATGCAAAAACAAATCAGCATCCTTTTTAACGTCAGGATTTCATATATTAATCAGTAGGTCAAAAATTTGAGGAACTCAGATAAGATTATTTACTAAGAGACAGGATGTTGACATGAGTCACAAGACATCCCCCAGGAGGACTGATTTGGAAGCTTGCCAGATATGATCTGTAGGTTATCCGTAGTTAATATAAAGGATTTATTTTTTGTGTGAAGAGTGAGACATGTTAACATAAAACTGTAGACAAGAGTTCAAAACAGGAAGTATGAAGTGAAAACTTAAATTTCTGAATCACTTGTCTGCAAATAGAAGTCAATATACACATGAGGCCAGGTGTGGTGGCTCACGCCTACAATTCCAGCACTTTGGGAGGCCGAGGTGGGCAGATCATGAGGTCGGGAGTGTGAGACCAGCCTGGCCAACATAGTGAAACCCCATCTCTACTATAAATACAAAATTAGCCAGGTGTGGTGGTGCATGCCTGTAATCCCAGCTACTCAGGAGGCTGAGGCAGGAGAATCACTTGAACCCAGGAGGTGGAAGTTGCAATGAGCTGAGATCATGCCATTGTACTCCAGCCTAGGTGACATAGTGAGACTCCGTGTCAAAAATACATGAGACTGACCAGGAAATTCATGTAGAAAGAAAAACCCAAACCATGATTACTATATTTCTTGCAAATATTAGAGAAGTTAGACTGGAAAAAACTGAAATTATTCATTGTATTTTAAACATGAATTGGCTGTTTGCAGAAATCATGAATAAATATACTCTACAAAAACATTTTCCCTGTATTTTGGAAAATACATACTGTATATTTTTATCATCTTTAACTCCATTATACTTTATATCATTTCTGAAAATAGTTCCATGAAAGTAAGCCTAATATGTAACTGTGTGTTGTCTTGTATTATTTTCTTACCTATTAATTGCATACTGCTGTTTTAACTTGAAATAAAGCAATATATCATGGCATTTAATACTTTCACCTGTACAGTGACTAAGATAAATATTTGGATGTGTAGAAAAGTATCTCCAGAGGTGGCATGAGCTTGAAATTTACATATTTTTACTATATATTAAATTATAATTTAAAACAATACCTATAATTTAGTCACATATTTGATAATGTAAACATGAACCTGTACCAATTAAAACTTAGAATTTTGTAAGCAAAGAAACCTACCACTTATTCCAGTTGGACTAAAAAACAAAGAAGGAAGGAATGGGAATGAGGGGGGAGTGACAAGTGTGTGTTTGACTCTCAGGCAGTCCATGTTTTGTGTACTAGGGAATGGGGAAGGAAGTTAAGACATAATTTTGCAGAATAGTGCATGTCAAATAACAATAATGTTTGCAGCTCCACTCCTATTTTTTATTCATTTTATTTGCTATAAATAAGTTTGGAGGCTCTTTAGGTTCCACAAAGCAGATGGGCTACCACCTCTGCTGCAGCTGCCTCTCCTAATCCTGCTCTGGGCTTTGAACTTCTCCACTCTGCTTTATCTGTCTATGCTCCTCTATTCACTTTCTTCCCCCAGAACGGTGATGCACACTCATCAACTGATAACGTCCTCCCTTATCTCCTTGATGTTTCATTATTTTTTTTATATTCCTATCATCATTTTAGAGTCATTTTGCAGGGAGAGTGATTAACAAATCTGTCTGCAGGTTGAATCAAAACCATCTATTCCTTTTTAAAAATATATTTTCTTGAGTTATGAATACACAATAAACTGCACACATATACAGTGTACAATTTGATACATTTGACATGTGTACACATCTGTGAAACCATAGTTGCAATTGAGATAGTATATAAAATACAAATAACAGCTCTGTTCCCTCACAAAGATTCCTTGTGCATCTCTACAATTTCAAACATAATTTATTAGATATATGGCCTGAAAAATTATCTTTCTTCTTAGGTGAGACTCAGTAGTTTGTCAATAATTCTGTCTATTTCATCCAAATTATTGAATTTTTTAGCAGAAAGTTGTTTACAATATTCACTGGTTAATATTTTAATATTCAAATAATCTGTAAAGCTGTCACCTCTCTCACTCCTGATGTTAGTAATTGCGTTTTCACTATTGTATGTCTTCTCAGTATGGCTACAGGTTTTTCAAAGTTATTGATCTTCAAAATGTTGTAATCTAGTAAGTTAGAGAAAGCATCACACTCAGAGTTCTGATTCTGAGTCCTTTATTGCTGGCGACTGAGAGGCAGATTACACTCAAAATTCTCTTGGTCCTGAGGAAGGGGCTTGATTTCTTTTTATACCTTGATTTAGGTAGGGGAGGGGGAGCCTAGCTGAAGCAGAATTTTACAGACACAGAATGAGTAGGTTAGAGGAACGTGGTTGCAGGCCAGGGTATTTCCAAACAGTCACCAAAGGGGTGTCCAAGGAGAGTTATTCACAATAGCAGGTGTGCTTGCCAAGCAGGATGTATTTACAATGGTAATATGGTAGGATAAGCACAGAGTCAGTGTGACGTAAGTACAGCATCAGGGTGACCCAGTTATGCACCCAAGGGAGACATGGCAGGGAGGGAGAGGGAAAAATGGAGTTTACAACTAAGATGGAGTCAGTTAGTCTAGCACAAGTTAGGCTATCACAAAAATATCAGCTTATGGTTTCATGTTAATCTGTTGATTTTCTGAGGTTTTTTCCTTGATTTCTACTCTGATACTTAACATTCTGTTAATTCTGCTTACTTTAGATTTAATTTTTCTTCTTTATGTAGGGTTACAGATGAAAGCTGAGGTCTTTGATTCTTAGAAATTTATTCTTTCTAATATAGGCATTTTGTGGTGTATTTTTTTCTTATTTGTGTATAGATTGGTTTACATGGTATTTATTTTTTCTCAACTTTTATTTCAGATTCAGGGGATACATGTGCAGGTTTTTTCCCATGGGTACATTGTGTGTTACTAGGATTTGTTGTGCACATGATTTTGTCACTCAGGTAGTGAGCATAGTATCTGATAGGTAGTTTTCTGACCCTCACTCTGCTCCTAATATCCACCAGGGTCTATTTTTCCCATCTTTGTGTCCATGCGTATTCAATATTTAATTCCCATTTATAACTGAGAGCATATAGTATTTGGCTTTCTGATCCTATGTTAGTTCACTTAGGATAATGGGCTTCATCTGTATTCATGTTGCTACAAAGGACATGATCTTATTCTTTTTTATAGGTGTATGGTATACCGTGGCATATATATACCATATTTTCTTTTTCCAGTCTACCATTGATGGATATTTAGGTTGATTGCCTGTCTTTGCTACTATAAATAGCACTGTGTTGAACATATGTGTGCATGTCTGTATGGTAGAATTATTTATATTCCTTTGGGTATATACCCAATAATAGAAATATCTGGTTGAATGATAATTCTGTTTTAGGTTTTTTGAGATATTCCCAAACCGTTTTATACAATGGCTGAACAAATTTACATTCCCACCAACAGTGTATAAGCATTCCCTTTTCTCCACAACCTTGCCAGCATCCGTTATTTTTTGCCTTTTAAATCATAGCCATTCTGACTGGTATGAGATGGTATCTCACTGTGGTTTTGATTTGCATTTCTCTAATAGTGATGTTGAGCATTTTTCGGAAACCAGTAAACTGGCAGTCTTCAAAGATTTTTTCTCTCTTTACAATCTAATCAAGCACAAACAATATTTCTTGACCATCTGCTAAATTTACAACCATCATTCCAGCTCCATTCTCTGCCCTATTCCTAGTTATGATCCTTTTTACATATCTACTTCAAACTTCTCCAAAGTTAAAAGAAATGGTAAACAAACAACAAAAATAAATGAGAAAATGTTTATAAAGACAGTTGTATACACTGCTGGGAGAAACTAAATATAAGCAGTCCTCTATAGCTTATTTTAATTAATGAACCACAATGTTCCTACATGTAATTTATTATAAATTTAATTCCTATTTTAAATTTATTTTTGAATTTTTATTTTAACTTATTTATTTAAATATTTCTATTTTAAATTTATTATTGAAATATATAGTATAAGTAATTTTTAAATAATTGGTTTGAGTGACTTCTACAAATGCATGCATATGGCAAAGTTTTTAAAATGGAAGCAAGCAAAGGTTGTGGAGAAGAGGAAGGGAGGTACACTAACCACCTTAGCTGACCTAGCTGATCTGTCTTAACGTTAAATTTAGCTTAGAGATTTTTGGGCATCCCAAAAAACAATAGAAATGTATTATTACCATTGATTTAATAAATAAATTCTTCAAGTATCAAAATTTTCCTGTCAACAAGAAAATATTGAAGTACACAATTGACAGTATTATGCAACATATTTTTCTCTTTTACCCAGTATCTAAGGCATTTTCCCTATATTGCCACTTTTTAAATCAATTTCCAAAAAGGCAACATTTTTATATTAAACAATTAAAATATTTATATAGCTATATCTCAGTATATATCTGTACATATCTGTCTATATATCAAATATTAAAACATAGCTATATAAATATTTAAATTATGTACATATTCCTATATTTATCCACCTGTCTATCCATCTATCTATCTAATCCATGTGATTTTTTTTGTCTTTGCTTTGCAGATATTTTCCCATAAATGATGGAAGAGTTAGAGTTAAGTTACTGAAGTTTATATTTGTAAATTTCCATGGATCTAACTTTACATGAGGATAGAACATATCTTAGAAGATATGCTAAAGAGTGAATAATATATTTCTCATATTCTTCTGTTTTGGCTAGCATTTTGAAAGTAACTAAGTATAGTCACCAGTTCAAGACACCAAACATAACAGAATATTTTGGAGTGGAAAATTCTCAAACCAGCATTACCAGTCAGCAATCTTGACAAAGCCCCTCCAGCTATGATTGTTGGTAATAGCAGTGACACCATTGTTACCCCTATGGAAGGACTAATTGCTTGCCGGACATTGAATTGCACTCCCTTTTTCTTGACCCTTAAGTTCACTAAATATATTCCAAACTAATTTTAATAACTTGATCTGGAATTGCTCGTTATATAATTTATTGTAATATCTCTCTAACTGATCTCAGAACATTCATTTTACAATACCCTAATCCATCCTTCTCTCTGTAGCCGGACTGAACTTTCAAAATGTAAATCTGCCCTGTTATTCCTCTTAATAAAGTCCTTGGATGACTTTACCTTTTCTAATGATAAAGTCTAAAATTCTTAACAAGGTTTATAATGCCTTCTAGGATTTTGCCCTGCCTATCATTTTAGCTTCAATTTATGCCCAATTTCCTCATTGCTGTTTCTGCTCCAACTACACTAAAGTTTCTTTCCCAAGTGTTTCTTTAATACTTGACTCTGGACCTTTGTACAACCAATTTTTTATTCTCAAAACACTGATATATCCTCTCTTTCCCCAATGCCAATTTATTCTTCAGATGTCAGTCTATACATTATGATCTCTGGGAAACATTTCAGAATGTCCCTGCTCCTCTAGACTAGGTGATGTCTCTCCACTACTTTCCATGACATGCAGTACTCTGCCTTTTATATCACTTTCCCATGTGTAAGTTGTGTTTAATGTCTGACTTCCCTTTTGAATTTTAAGTTGTGTGAGGCAAGTACAGAATCTGTCTTTATCTTTGTTATATGTCAGTGTTTGGATCATTACCTGAAAATTAACCATTTCACAAAACTATTTGATGAATAAATAAATGAAGGAGGCTGGTCGTGGTGATTCACGCCTTTAATCCCAGCACTTTAGGAGTTCTAGATGGGCACATCACCTGAGGTCAGGAGGTTCGAGACCAGCCCCTGGAAAAATTTCTGAGAAAAGGGTTAATCATCAGCCTGGCTGACATGGCAAAAACCCATCTCTACTAAGAATACAAAAATTAGCTGGGCAAAGTGGCATGTGCCTGTAATCTCATCTACTCAGGAGGCTGAGGCAAGAGGATTACTTGAACTTGTGAGGTGGAGGTTGCAGTGAGCTGAGATCATGCCACTGTATGCCAGCCTGGGCAACAAAGCAAGACTCCATCTCAAAAAAAATAATAACAATAATAAAGTAAGGAATGAAGGAATGGACAGATAGTAAAGGGTCTTTTTTGATTGACTTAAAAAAATCTAACATGTAAGTAGAAGCTATTGTTTGACTTCTGAACCTGACATGTAGTTATTGTATTCTTTTGAGCACAAGAAAAAGAGAAATACTGTGATTATGTGAAGAAGAATTAAGATTTCCAACAAAATCTTGTTTTTGTTTTTTTTTTTTCTCAGAGAAATCGATCTCATCATTTTTGTGTGTATGGTAGAAGCAGCTTCTTCAAATGTCTAAGCACAAAAAATGTAGAAAACCTTCAATCAAATTAGTTCAAAGCATCTGTGTTTTTCAGTAATCCATGATTATTTTGTTTATGGCTGCTGAGTGTGTTCAGAAAGTGAGATTTCAGGCGACTTTTGAAGTGTTTTGAGAATTTACTTGTGCCCTTTTTGTATGGTTATTGTTAGCCACTCAGATCTTATGGACTGAGTTTGTGATGGATGCTAAGAAAGTGCTCTTTGATGAGGTACCTTGCCTGAGGATTTTCATAATTTTCAAGTTTCGCATTGGAACTAACATGTAGATAAAGTAAGCATGTTTTATAACCCGTCCCTCCTTTTAAAAAATGTGCAGTTGCTATACAAGCTTATTATTTTCTTCAATTTTCTCCTTGTGAAATGAAAGGAAATATGCTACTATAGTATTCTGGTGGTTTTACCATGTCCTTTAATTCGTCTCTCTCTACAAGAAAAAGCTCAGCCATCCTGCCCAAACAACAAAAGGAAGCATGTAAAAAAATTAGTAATCTATTTTCTAATTATAAGAGGTTTTTTAAGCTTGAAAAGAAGAGTTAAATTCATTGGCATTAATCTTTCAATTTTCAATGGTGTATAGGAATAGCAGAGACAACCAAAAGCATGCTGTGCCTCTGATGTGTGCCCTCCACGAATGACCAAACCCAATTTCTGGAAAAGCTGATAATGATCAGCATTTGTCATATGAATTTGGATGATCAAATAAAGTCAATTGTTATTCTGTTCATTCATCCTTGACTGATTAGGGAATTCAAATGGAAAGTCAGACAGAAGGTGATGTGCATACTAATGATTAATGATTCAAGAAATACTTCAAGTACACACGATATTCTAGGGAAAGAATTTTACAGTGGGTTGCTTAAAAACATGCAGGAAAAAGGGATACACAGAAAAAATGACATTTGAGGAGAAAGTCACATTTTTAACAGTTTTAAATAATTTTGTAACAGCCACAATGCTGCTTCTATTTTATTTAATTTTTTTAGAGACCGGGTTTCACCATGCTGGTCAGGCTGGTCTTGAACTTCTGATCTCAGGTAATTCACCCGCCTCTGCCTCCCAAAGTGCTGGGATTATGGGTGTGAGCTACCGCACCCAACCTTTAATGCTGCTTCTAAATTGTTAAGAGGATATAGCATATGTGTATCCTTTAATTAAAATGAACTTTTTAGCTGGATTTTTCTATCCCATTAATCTGTGGTTCATTGAACATTTGGTCAAATGTTTTATACTTGCTAAAGCCCAGGGATTTTAGCTATACAATTTCTGAATACATTCATGTACCTCCAAACATATACCATCAAATTTCAGCAAGTTTTTTCGATCATTGAGGAACTCACATGGCTAGGTGTGCAGTTACACATTTTATAGGGACATATATGTCCAAATGTAGGGACTCGCAGGTATTCCATTCCCATCCGATGACCTAAGTTTTCAGTTCTACCATTTTTTTTTCCAGGTTGTAAATCTGAGGTGATTCCTCCATGCCCTCTGATTCAAGCTCATAATTTTACTGTTCTCTGTGTGCCTTATTCCATGTTTTTTACATTTTTTTTCATTACTACCTTCTTTCACTCCATATTCAAAGTCTTGTATGTTTTTAATCTAGCTTCATTATGGGCCTGTTTTCTTGTTGTTTCTTTTGTGTAATAACTTGATCTTAACTCAGAGGTAGATTTACCCTCAAAGTAATGAGGCTTAAGCTTTAGGCTTGTCATTTAATTTGCATAGGTCACTTCAAAGGCCCTTGAAGAGGCTCTAGAAATATATTCACATGCTCATAAGTTTCTGCAATATTTGTAGAAGTAAGATATTTTCACTGTAATCATGTGTTTTTCCTTTGCCTTCTGTATTAGGATTCTCTAGAGGGACAGAACCAATAGGAGATATAGATATCGATATATGTGTTGATATCTATATTGATATCTATATCTATATCAACATAGATATCAATATCTATATATATAAAACAGAGTTTATTATAGAGAATTTGCTTTCATGATTACACAGAAAAGCCCTACCATATGTCATCTGTAAGCTAGGGAAAGAAAAAGCCAGTAGTTTCTCAGTCCAAGTCTGAAAGCCTCAAAACCAGGAAAGCTAACAGTGTGGACTTCGGTCTATAGCAGAAGGCCCAAGAGCCCCCAGGAAGATTCTGGTGCAAGTCCCAGAGTCCAAAGGCCAAAGACCTGTAATCTGAGGTCCAAGGGCAGGAAAAGAGGGAAGGAAGCATCAGGCATGCGAAGACAGAAAGAATTAGAGAAATTAGCAAGCAAACTTACCCCCTTCTTCCACCTGCTTTGTTCTAGCTGCGCTGGCAGCAGGTAGGATGGTGCCCACACATATTCCTTCCTCTCCCATTCTACCAACTCAAATATGTCAGTCTTCTCTGATAATATTTTCACAGATACACCCAGAAACAATACGTCACCAGCCATCTAAGCATCCCTCTATCCAGTCAAGTTGACACCTAATATTAACCATCTCACCTGCCCACTTTTTTTCCTCACACTCAGTTTTCATGGCACCTGGTGTTAGAGTGGGCTTGAGCATTTTGAGGATCCAGTTTAGGGAAAGTTAAGTTAGAGATACATTTCATTTGAATCTAGTGGGATATAAATTTTGGTTCTTAGTCATTGCTGTATGTGCAGTTATTGCTAGCTGTGCTAGTATAGAAATGGCTATCAGGAAATATCCTGACTTCCTATTGTGTGGACCCAACAGCATCTTGACATGAAGCAACAGGGCTTATAGCTACCTGGCACCACAATCATGTGGGTACAGAAGTGGCATATACTTTTAAAAGTGTAGAGAGAATCAAAATTGGTGGAAAATCTTTCTAAATCTCCTAGCCCATATATAAAATTAATGAAGATAGATTTTCCTAAATTTGACAAGAATTCAAAAAAATTGTATAATATGACCAATAATTGGTTGTGAAGCTAAAAGAAATATTTCTACATTATAGAGAAGAATTTAAAAAATTTTATCAACTAAGCTAGAGAGAGGAGTGTATTCTATCGAAATGATAAAAAAATTGTTGTCATACAAAGGGGTGAAAATATTTTTCAATGCAGTAAAAATAAGAAAAATAAGTAGAACGGAGTGACATAGACAACTAATTAATACAAGCATTATAATTTTTTTATAGATTTTATAATGTTTTAAAATTATCCAGCTTTTAAAACTTTCTGATTTGTTGTATTGTCTTCTTTTTCTAAATATTCACATTTGCGCCAAATTTTTAATTTATGTTTGTATTCTTTTTAATTTATTGTATGTCTGATCCAATAAACCTGGAACATCTCCTGCCCTAACTGAATTAGCCCAAATAACTCAAAATAAATGAAAATCTCTATAATAAAAATGTGATTTAATGTAGGGGCTAAAGTGGATGGAAGTCTGGGCTCTGAAATGAGACTCCCTGAGATAAAAAAATCCTTGCTCCACAATGTGTTGTTCATGTGACCTTGGGCAAGTTACTTAGCGTATCTAAACCTCAACTTTCTCATTTGAAAAGGAGGTTGGATTAGAAAGTGTAATTCCTTGTTGCTCTGTATAACTGTATGATACTAACATGAAACATAGCGAGCAATCAACTAACTACAGTTAGTATCATGTTGAATGGAACCTTGGATTCCCTGTAATTTCACATCAGCCCTATGGATTCCTAATTGTTCTTTCAGGTCTGTGTAGGGGAAGAAGAGGTCTAGTGTGGCAACTGACCTACCTGTCCATTCTTTTAACTATCATAGTCCCACTTTTATTAACTTCACATACATACACTCTAAGATTTAGTTTGAACAAAGTGTTCTGTGTCTGTGTGTGTGTATGCATATGTGTATTTGAATACAACTGCTCTTGCCCAATCCTTGTATCACAAGAATCATGTGATAACATTAGTGAAAATATTACAAATGGAAAATAAGTGGTAATCTCTTCTCTATTTGACTTCAGTCTTATATGTAGGAAGAATATGTTTTTATCTAAAATAAAATAAACTGATCACAGAAAATTCTGCCTTCTAGATCAGAGATTAAGCAGTCAATGAAAATAGAAAATTAATAAGAAATCATTGGGAGAAACATAAGCTTCCCAAAATTCTCAGGGATATTAAAGGATTATCAGGTTTCCCATAGCATATGGGACTGAGCCTCATGTTAATATTTGATTATTTATATTTGACCAATATGAAAAGAATGTGTAAACTCAAACAGCAGGAGGACTTGGATAAAGAGCTAACACTGGCATTTTATGTATAGCTCCCCAAAGACTTGCTTTGTTTATTTAGTATTTTTAATTGTACTTTTTAATTACAAAATAATCACCTTTTTATAATTTCTACTCGTAATTGCAAGACAGAATAATCTTAATCCCTCTTTAATTTGACAGCTTTTCAAATATATGCATCAATTCCATCCCCAAATAAATTCACTTCCAATCAAAAGTTGATTGTTTTATGACAGGACATAGAGAGATTTTCTTTTATTCTTACAGGTCATTGAGAAGTAACAATAATCAGCATCTCTGAAATTTCCTTTCACTTTTAGAGACCACAGGCCTTCTGGCAATTCTCCATGAATGAAAGAAGTCTTTCTCGCAATTAGAATATTCTGGTTTTATTTACTTTTTTCTTTTATATTTGTCGATAAAAGAGAACTGTCTTAACAGAATTTCTAATACCTAGGTGGTAAGATATTCCTTCAAATTAAACAAACTTGATGTCTTAAAAGTAAGTGTAAGTAAATAAATAAGAAAGAGAATGTACAGCTCCTATGCTAAGCTGTACCCATTAATTTAGAATGAGAATTTAATAGATAAAATAAAATAAGCAATAGTTACTATTTCATGTATATCCTAGTGCAGGGGTCACTAACCCCTGGACCATGGACTGGTACTGGTCATTGTCTCCTAAGGAACAGGGCCACACAGCAGGAGGTGAGTGCCAGCAAGGGTGGGAAGCTGAGCTCTGCCTCCTGTCAGGTCAGCACATTAGATTTTCATAGGAACATGAACCTTATTGTGAACTGCTCACACAAGGGATCTAGGTTATGTGCTCCTTATGAGAATCTAATGGTAAATGTAATGTGCTTGAATCATCGCAACAAATGGTCTCCATGATACCAATCCCTGGTACCGAAGAGGTTGGGGAACCATGGCCTAGTGTACAGTTCTCTTGTTTTGAAAGAAGAAACCAAGCAATAGAAATAACTGGTGTGATAAATTGACACCTGAAAAGCAAGTAGCTAAGGGGAACAATGTTTAAGAAGGCATTGAGTTTTGAATCATTAAATTAAGACACATAAAACTGAGGGTCTGAAGTGAACACTTTAATTATGGCGCTTTTCAATTGGAAAAATAGATCATTAAGAATCATTTATAATCTTGCCCCTAGGATAAGTATTTTGGATATATTCTTAATTATGTAATCAAATACCTAATAATGTGTCACCAATATTGTAGATTTCTGTTGCTACCTATAATTCTGCATTATATGCCTGAGTCTGCAATAAGCTAACTAATATCCCCTTTGGAAAATGTAAGGCTTTAACCATTTCTTTATTACTAAATACTTATTTTTAATTTTTAGTATTTTGACTAATGTTATTATGCGTATCTTTCTACATAGAATATTTTGACTCCATTTTAAAGGAGAAAATTGTATGTTCCTCTCCTTATTCCATAGTTTATTAATTTTTCCTGAGGGACTGGAATTATTTTATTTACATTCAGGTTTTGTGTATGTGTGTGTTTGTGTGCATTTGTATGTGCATGCATCCACAACAGGATTTGTTCTTCATTTAGTAGCTTTTAGTGTTTTAATTTCTTTGAGAAAATAGACTTTTTTTTCCTGAGATGGAGTCTTACTCTGTTGCACAATCGTGGCTTGCTGCAACCTCCACCTTCCAGGTTCAAATGATTCTCTTGCCTCAGCCTCCCAAGTAACTGGGAATACAGGCACATGTCACCACACCTGGATAATTTTGTCTTTTTAGTAGAGACAGGGTTTCACTATGTTGGCCAAACTGGTCTCAAACTCCTGACCTCAAATGATCCACTCGCCTTTGCCTCCCAAAGTGCTGGGATTACAGGCATGAGCTAACATGTGTGACCAAAAATTGACTTTTTGATTCTCAGTTTAAATATTGCTTTCTTTTTTTTTGAGACAGAGTCTTTCTCTGTTGCCCAGGGTAAAGTGCAATGGTGCAATCTTGGCTCGCTGTGACCTCTGCCTCCAGGGTTCAAGCGATTCTCCTGCCTTAGTCTCCCGAGTAGTTGGGACTACAGGCATGTGCCACCACACCCGCTAATTTGTATATTTTTAGTAGTGATGGGGTTTCACCATGCTGGCCACGCTGGTCTCAAACTGCTGACCTCAAGTGATCTGCCCACCTCGGCCTCTCAAAGTGCTGGGATTACAGGCATGAGCCACCATGTCCAACCTAAAAATTGCTTCTTATAGCATACTTCTTAACTGATTTATTCCCTTACGTGTACCTGAGTGTTCTGATTTACTGTTGTTTTTTGGCAGGCATCCTACCCAAGTTAATGGCTTCTTTTATGTGTTCTGTAATATAAGCTGATTATGTTACTTCAGAATTTTAAGCATGTTCAAACCAGTTATTCCTCTGCCTGCTGCCACCGGACACAGTCAATCCCCTTGAACACTTATACTCTCTCACAGGTAGAAAATTCTGGGGTGGAGTAACTCTGGAAGACTAAGCAACTTTACTAAGAGCCTAAGTCCTCAACAAAAGGCCATGTAAATCAGTTAGGATGGGGAACTAAACTTTGTGTTAGTCTCAACATTTAAATTGAACAGAAATTGTTTATATCAGAAGATATGTTTTTTCAGGAGACCAGTGCAAGGCGTTTTTGGTTTTGTTTTGGGTGACTCTTCAACTGAGTAGATTAGAGATTGTTACAAAAATTAGATAAGTTGCAGAAAAATGCAAAAGCTCCCTCTCCTTTGTACATCTGAGTAATGTGAATAATTAGTATTAGGGGTATAGAAACCTTAAGAGAGTCCTAAACAATTTTTCATGGCCTCACAGATGTTCACCAAAGTAGTCAAACTCTCTTCTTATCAGCATGAAGTGTGAAGAATTGCCTGAGAGTGAAAAGTCAACAGATTTGCAAGAGCTTTAGAACACCAAGGTCATGAGTACCTACCACTGGGAACACTGAGCAATTCAGTGGATGTCAGCACAGATGCCAAAGGCTATACATGATAATTACAGCTCAGCAGATGCCACCCCACATGGGTACTAATGATTAGAAGCCAGATCCCTACTTGGTATGACTGTAAGCCCCTAGGTTTGAGGTGATCACTGGGAAAGGAAGGAGAAGAAAGCAACAACCTGAAATTACTTCGTTTCCCACTGAAATGCCTGAAATCTCTATAATACACTAAAATTTTGCTTTTGGTCCTATTCTGGAATTCGGTCTAGAAATAGATATAAAGGTGAATTAATGAAAATACAATGAGAATATTATTTTTTTATACACCACTGTATGTGGTCCGATAACTCATAATGATGACAATTTTAATAACACAATTAAAGGGCTACTATTAGTAATACTTTGGGGATTGCAGTTTATGAAACACCTCTCAATGTATGTCTTTTTGTTAATCTAGTTTTATTCACTGAAGTGTTTTCTGTATTAAGAGTGTGCCAGGAAGCACTGGTAAGAAAGGAATGGGTACAATATATATAAAAGATGTTCCTGACAATTTAGAAGAGTAGTGGTTAAGAGAGATATGAAGGACAAATTTAGAGATGTGAAAGCCAACTTTTTATACCTGAATGTCTTTATTTTTTTTAATTATACTTTAATTTCTGGGGTATATGTGTAGAATGTGCAGGTTTGTTACATAGGTATACACGTGCCATAGAGAGTTGTTGCATCCATCAACCCATCATCTACATTAGGTATTTCTTTTAATACTAGCCCTCCCCTAGCCCTCCACCCCCAGACAGGGTTCAGTGTGTAATGTTCTCCACTGCGTCCATGTTCTCATTATTCAACTCCTACTTATGAGTGAGAACATCTGGTGTTTGGTTTTCTGATCTTGTGTCAGTTTGCTGAGAATGATGGTTTCCAGCTTCATCCATGCCCCTGCAAAGGACATGAACTTACTTTTTTTTTACGGCTGCATAGTATTCCATGGTGTATGTGTGCCACATTTTCTTTATTCAATCTATCATTGATGGGCATTTGGGCTGTTTCCAAGTCTTTGCTATTGTGAACAGTGCCACAATAAACATACATGTACATGTGTCTTTATAATAGAATGATTTGTAATCCTTTACGTATATACCCAGTAATGGGATTGCTGGGTCAAATGATGTTTCTAGTTCTAGATCCTTGAGGAATCACCACACTGTCTTCCATAATGGTTGAGGTAATTTACACTCCCACAAACAGTGTAAAAGCATTCCTACTTCACCACATCCTCTCCAACATCTGTTGTCATTTATTTATCCTCCTAAGAATGATACACACAAGGGTGTAGGTTAGACTCAAGAGGTTTAATTTCAGAGTTCCAGAGTATGCTGCTGATCATTTTCCAGAGTGTAGCCTGGGGAAACCCTTAAGACCAGTGCCAAAATAGGTCAATACAAACAAGGAAGAAAGGTGATAACAGGAGGTGCAATAGGTATTTCTACCACTTCTGTTTTTCCATGGCCCAAATCAGATATTCCAAATACATTCTTGAATATTCATGTAGAAAGTCAGAAGGAAGGTGAAAAATAGAAATTGATCAGGAGTGATATCTCCAGAAAAAGATTGTAGTAGTTATAGAAAATAATGTATTTTATATTTGAGTCAAAATATATAAATTAGAAGCCCATTTATTCATCAAAATGATAAAGAGCTATAACTTTTGAGTGACTTCAATCTTTTCTATTAGTCAGTAGTCCTTATCAAATATTTTTATTGTCCCTCCCCCAGGGGTCATGTGCACTTCCCTAACGCACATGTCATTGGGTGCTTGAGATACAGGTTGACCTTCATCTGTGGGAGGAAATTGTAGGTATTGCTGTAGATCAGAGAGATTTAAGAGTCAGTGTTGAGTGCAGGACTTTGAGAATGGTGGAATGTAAACCTCTGTTGGACTGTTCCTTTATGAAAGCAATGAAATGCTGGAAAAAAATGTCAATATAAACTTTTTCAGAACTCTGGAAATTTGTCAAATGTTTGCAACAATGTGCATTTATTCAACAAAAAGAGCAGAACCTAGGTAAGAAAAGCAGAGTTTGTAGTGTTTTTATATTGGGTTGTTTTAATCTTTTTTTTTTTCCAATTATGTGATAGCCTTGAACCACAGCAGCTATGAAAACCATCAGGCTTCCAGCCACTGGAGTGGACAGCTGGTGAGAAACTTCTCACAAAGCTCCACTCCTAGAACATACCATAATGTGACTTGTCTACCAGCTCCATGGAAAAGCCCCATTTACAGAGCATTGGTTTTATTTGACCCTGGGAAGGAGGGAAAAACTTATTTCCAGAGTTCCCATATTATTCAAAACATTTAGTTTTCAACAAAAATTATGAGACATGCAAAGAAATAGCAAAGGCTATCCCATATACAGGAAACGAGAAAAAGGTTGTTAACAGCAAACAGTATCTTAAGGGCATTCAAATGCCGAATTTAGCAGACAAAGATTTTCAACTATTATGATTAGCATCAAATAAATAAAACCATGTCCAAAGAGTTCAAGAAAAGCATGAGAACATAAAACTAGCCCATCAGCAAAAGTTTTTATATAAATATGTGAAGCATTTACAGAATTATTAGAATAACTATTAGATGACAGGTGAGCCAAATTAGTAGATATTTCTGTTGCTATACAGTACAGGGAATATAGACTTCACAGAATCAGGAAAGTATGACTGTATTAGGCCATGCTTACATTGCCACAAATAAATATCTGAGACTGGATAATTTATAAAGAAAAGGGGTTTAATTGGCTCACAGTTCTGCAGGCTTTACAGGAAGCCCAGTGCTGGCATCTGCTCAGCTTCTAGGGAGGCCTCACGAAGCTTACAATCATGGTGGAAGGTGAAAGGGGAATAGGCATGTCACAGGGTGAAAGCAGGAGCAAGCAAAAGTGTGGAGGGGAGGTGACACACACTCTTAAATGACCAGATCTCATATGAACTCGGAGAGCTCACTCATCACTGAGAGCATGGCCTAAGCCATTCCTGAGGAAGCTGCTCCCATGATACAAACACCTCATGGGGATGACATTTCAACATGAGATTTGGGCAGGGACAAACATCCAAATGACATCAATGACAATGATGTCTCGACACATACAGAATGAGAGAAAGTGTCACAGAATTAAAAAGCAACAAACAGAGATACTGGAATTGAAAAGTAAGTAACTAAATTTAAGGAAAAAATTACTAGTGGGGTTTAACAACAGATTTGAGCTGCCAAAAGGAAGGTTCAGTAAAGCTGGAAGATACATCATCTATTAAGATTATCTAGTCAGAGGAACAGAAAGAAAAGTAATACAAAATGTGAATATAGCCTCAGAGACCTGTAGGCTACCATCCATTGTACCAGCACAAAGATAATGGGAATCCTAGAAAAATAGGAGAGAAAAAAGAGCAGAGAATATTTAAAGAAAGAATGGCTCAAAATCTCCCAACCTGAGGAAAAATGTTAATCTACTCACTGAGGAAGTGAGTGAACTCCAAGCAGTAGAAACACAAAAAGCTAGACACCTAAAAACATCACAGTCAATGTTCAAATTAGAAGAAACACAGAATACTGAAAGTAGCAAGAGAAAACAACTCATGCTGTGAAATGAATGCTCACAAAAATGGAATGAATTTTCAAATTTGAAGTGCTGAAAGAAATAAATGAAATAGAGACTAAAAAATCAATAAGAAAAAACAGTTCTATAGAAAAATTTACCTAGGCTAAGAAAAAAAGCAAAGAGTAGACTCAAATGACTAAAATGAGTAATGAAAGAAAGGACATCTCTACTCATCCTGAAGAAATAAAAAAGATTATACAGGAATCCTGTAATAAACTGTATGCTAACAATGATGTCACTTAGAGTTAAAGGAAACATTTCTAGAAATACACAAATTTTCAAAATTGATTCAAGAATAAAAATGAACTTCAAAGTAACCTATAACAAAGATTAAATTGCTAATTAAAGAACACTTCTCACAAAGCAAATGCCAGTCCTAGATGGTTTCACTGGCAATTTCTGCCAAAATTTTAAGGAACTAAAAACAATTCTTCACAAAATCTTTACAGAAGTAGAAAAGGGAGAAACATATCCCAACTCATTCTATGAAGCTAACATTACCCTGTTATCAAAACCAAATAAAGAGCTCACAAGAAACCAATGTCCCTTATGAATATTGATGCAAATATTCTCAACAAAATACTAGCAAACAATACAGTAACATATAAAAAATATTCCATCAGGACCAAGTGGAGTTTATTGCAGTAATGCAAGGTCGATCTAACATCTAATAATCGACCAATGTAATATACCATATTATTAGAATAAAAGACAAAAACCACATGATTTTCTTTATAAACATGGCATGGAAAAAGTTGACAAAATCTAACACCCATTTACGATGAAAGAAAGTACTTAACATAATAAGAACAGAAGAGAGCTTCCTTAATCTAATAAACAGCATCAGTGGAAAACTCACAGGTAACCTAAAGAAAGACAGAATGATTTATTTTGAATGTCAGGAAAAGACAAGGATATCTATTCTGGCCATTTCTTTTTAACATTATAGTGAATGCTCTAGTTAGGACAGTCATTCATGAGAAAGAATTAAAAGTAATCAGATTGGAAAAGAAAACCAAAACTATCTCTGTTTGCAAATGATATGATCTTGCATATAGAAAATCCTAAGGAATTTAGCGGATTCAATTTAAATAATAAACACATTCAGCAATGTTTCAGGATACAAGATCAATATACAAATATCAAATCTACACACCATCAATGAAAAATCCAAAAATGGAATGTAGAATACAAAGCCATTTAGAATATCCTCAAAGACATGAAATACTTAGAAATGAATCTAAGAAAAAAAGTACAAGACTTGTACACTAATAAAACATTGTTGAAGGTGAAGATGGTCCAAGTAAATGAAAAGAGATCTTGTGTTCAGAGATAGAAAAACTTAATTTTTTAAAAAATATTATTTATTTTTTGAGATGGATTCTCATTCTGTTGCCCAGACTAGAGTGCAGTGGTGCAATCTTGGCTCACTGCAACCTCTGCCTTCCAGGTTCAAGCAATTATTCTGCCTCAGCCTCCCGAGTAGCTGTGTTTACAGGAGCCTGCCACCACATCAAGCCAATTTTTGTATTTTTAATAAAGATGGAGAAAAAACTTAATGTTGTTAACAGACATTCAACATTGATAGAAGTTCAGCATTTAAAATATAATACATCATTTTGAAGATGAAATAACAGTAAACATTTGTTTAGGCAAATATAAACCAAGAAAAGCTGGAATATGTAAATCTAGTAGCTGACAAGATAAAATTGAAGGAAAAATTTCAGAAGGAATGAAGACAGAATTTATGTACTGGTAAAAGTAACTATTTTCATCAACTAATATCAGTTTAAAATATGTTAACACAGCGACTGACTGAATTCTAGAAAGCAATAGATAAATCCATAACTGTAATATTAACCCAAATACCTCAGATACATATAGACCCAATAGATAGAAAACATAGAATGCGAGGAAACATACAGAAGATTCAAATAATAACCAGTAATAAATTTTAATTTAGATAGTAGTTAAAAACATTGTCAGGAACTCAGAAGAGCTGAGAGAGAGAACTCAGAGCAGCAAGTTTCAGAATAGCCGATAAAGTAACCCAGATGCAAGTAACAGTCAAGTCTTTAATCACTTACTGTGAAGGAATAAGCAAGAATCTGTCACTGGAGGTAGCACTGACCTCCCATAAGCATGTGCACCAATTAAAGGTCAGGTAGATTAGCACTAACATAATGGCTATCTCATTGTTGAGGGAGCTCTGAGCAAAGGCTCCTGCAGTTTTATAGACCTGGGGTTTGGAGTGAGGTCTGGAGAAAGGCGAGAAGTAGAAAAGGCCTGAGTACTGAATGAGTCCAATGCAGAAAAGTGTCTTCAAGATCCTCCAACAAGGAGAATTCCAAATGGAGGTCCTGGACTAGGAATGCAGATAAGCATTAGAGCATGGCTTGCCAGGGAGCCCAGTTCTTGACCGCAACTCCCTTCAGAGACTGCTGTGCGCTGACTGTGTACCCAGTCTGGTGAGGGGAGGGCAGCTTTTCCCCATGAGGCCTGCCAGCTAAAGCCTTTGTAACTGCTTCTGGTTGTACCTGAAAAATCACAAAAAATGTTTTACTATGAGCTGAAACTCTCAAATATGTAATCTAAAGCCAAACTGACTGGGTTCTTATCACTACCACTTAGTTTTGTCACTGACTAGACATGAGATCTTGAGCAAGTTAACAATTCTGTGAATGAGTGTTTCTGTTTGTTGAATGGGAATATGTTTGGTAAAGGAAGTATACTCATTTATCTACAGAAAACATATTAGACACAGTGTGATAAATTTGTTGGCACTTGTTTATACATATGCATAGGCACAAACATATATCCATGGATATCTATATTATGAATATATACATATATCCTATTATACATTTTTATTGTATATGTGTTTATGTATATACATACTTAAACAAATGATTTTTGTACCTAACAAATGCACATATACATTCTTTTCAGATTTAAATGAAATATTTACAACATTTGGCCATTTGATACGCTGCACTTTATCTCAGTGTCAGTTCACTTCCCATTGGCTAGAATCAGTCACATAGTGATGGAATGATTTTGAAATGCATTCTAGCTGTGTAACTAGAGATAGAAGGAAACCATTTTTGAACAGATAGCATCTCTTCTGTAGTTTGTATCTTTCTAGTTACCAACCACGTATGCATACCCTTTTTCAACGCATATATTCACTCTTTCACCAAAAGACAAAAATAGAAAGTTTCACTCATTACTGCATTTCAAAGTCCAGAATTTCGGAGGACATACCCTTGTCTCCATCAAGAATGAGTATGAATATTTCTGGTCTGCTAACATAAAAACCAGAAATATGGTTATTTGTTGCTATCCTCTTACACAATACGCAACAGTAGAGCCAACAATAGACTATTACAATAAAAACTCACATTCAGAAAGAATGAAGAAATGGAAACACATGATAGTCATTGATTCAGAGCAACATTGCAGTTTTTGCTGGGCTAGTATTGTAAAAACCTCCACCCTAACAGTATCAGAAGTTTTAAAAATTAGATTTAAATCTGTTTTTTTTGGGGAGGGTTGTGGGGGAGGAACACCTGGTTCCAGTATCTGGGAGGTTTTCTCTTTTGACCCAGAGGACAAGTATAAGAACACTGGAGATCATGTTTCCTTTGAAGGGTGAGGCGTGTGGCACAACTTCTTTTGGTTTCAAAGTTCAATGAGTCAAACATTTAGAGCACAATATCAGATACTTCAGTTGTACAGTTACTTCAAAAACATAACAGAATTTTGATCTGTTTTCAGTATCTTCTATGAGGCAGCAACCAAAGCCAAGGTTATGTTGTAGACATTGTTTTTAAGTTGTTTCTTATTTCTGTGCTTATTCCTTGTGCTCATCTCTCTCTAATGGAAGCTACTTTAAGGCCTTCTAAAAAAGTAGGCTTGGATGGGAAGGCCAAACTTTTCATCAGACCTTTGCCATAGGGTTAAGTGCCTTTATTTAACTGAGACTTTCAAGTCCTTTGTCGCTACGTGGGATGTGGAAGTACTGGCCTTTTTATAACTATGTCCCACTTTTCTAGAGCCTCTCTATTCCCTTTCATTTATGCTTGAAAACTGATCAACTTGAATCAGTTAATAATGTATTTATACAAATAAGCAGCACTAAGCAAACAAAACACAGTAACTTTTGGCTCTTTCCAGCTGCTTTCTATGAAGTAGCAAGTTTCCTAAGCACTTGGTCTGCCTTACAAATTATTGCAGGCAACTAATAAATGTTTTACCACTAAAACAAACAAACAAACAAAAACCTCTATCTTTTCAGTCTGTGATATTATTTCCTTGCCAGCTCCTGTTTGGCTGCTAAGTCAATGGCACATATTTTAGATTTTGCTTATGATATCATGCCATTTCTAATACAATTTATTTATTATTACATCTGAAGAACAAATTTGTAAATGACATTAGGTAGGGAGCCAGTTTTCTCAAAACTGTTTCTCAAGACTGTATACTAAACTAATATTTTTAAATCTTTTTTTTTTTTGGCTACAACCCACAACAAAAAACACAATTTACATCATCATTCAGTAAACACACACAGACATAAACAAGTATGCATACACCTGGATAGCAGATGGGCCAACATTATGTCATATCTAAACTAGGACTATTACTGGCAACCCCATATGTGTGGTATAGGTTCCAAAGGAAATTCCCTTTATGATGCTAAATTGATTTGTCACATAAAATTTTAAAAATTAGCTTGAAAACTGCCGAGTATTTTGAAATGGTATTTATGACAGCTAGGCTAGTCCCTTGAGACGTTAGATTGATAAGAATTTTGTATCCTGATTTTAGTGTTATATTTATTAAAGAGTTTTAATGTTTAAAAATAAACAATACCATGTATTATATAATAATCATATTTGATTTAAAATTACATTTGTATCTTCACTTATGATTTATACCCTTGTTAAAGTATATTTCCATTTGATCTAACTTCAATAGTACTTAAAAGGATTAAGAATAAACAGTGGAAACAACATTAATCTTTTTAATATCTAAAAGAGGTCTTTATTATTATAATAACTACTAATAAGAGATGCAACTTTACAATTGGAGTACTGAGTTTTCTATTTAAAAAGAATGATAGACTGGGTGCAGTGGCTCACACCTGTAATCCCAACACTTTTGGAGGCTGAGGCGGGCAGATCATGAGGTCAAGAGATCAAGACCATCCTGGCCAACATGGTGAAACCCCATCTCTACTAAAAATACAAAAATTAGCTGGGTGTAGTGGCTTGTGCCTGTAATACCAGCTACTTGGGAGGCTAAGGCAGAGAATATAGCTTGATCCTGGGAGGCAGAGGTTGCAGTGAGGATGGAGCCACTGCACTCCAGTCTGGCGACAAAGCAAAACTCTACCTCAAAAACAAAAAAAACAAAAAATGATAAAGGCATTGTGTAGTTTCCTGAAGTATGAATTATTGTGAAAGTGCATCTTAATGTTGGAAGGATAACAAATCCTAAAGTTGATTATTAAGACAAATAGCATTGCAGTTCTTAAAAAAAAATAACTAAAAATAAAATACAAATTTGGAAATGTAAAACTTAAGGATTTGTTTGTTTCTTTGCATTTATGCTACGGTCTCTGAATTTGTAATTTTTTTTTTTTGAGGCCCATTCACAGGACGCCATATGAACACAAAACTGTATGGAAGTTTCTGAAAACAGTTCCAGATTTAACCTGTCAGCTAAATCAGGAGCATCTGAAAACACTTAGTAAGACCGTCTTTTCTGAAACCTGGTTGAAAGGCAGCACAGGTAATAGACTAATGTGGGGATCAATTTGGCAAGATAAAATGCAGGCTACTGTTTCGAGTTCTTTATCATTATAGTACTTATAATTTCATTTGACAATTTCAGTTGGCATAGTAAAAATGTACTATTTGGATGTATTTCATTTGTAAGTTTGTAAGTACTGAAATGAATGACATCTCACATTTTAGGGATAACTAGTGTTTCTCCTCCTGGAGCACAAATCAGAATTACCCAGAGATCACATTGAGACCCACAGTGTTGTGTTTAAACATCAGAATTTCTGGTTCAGTAGGTATAGGATGAGGCCTCAATTTCATTTCCAATACCTCAGGTGATGCTATCAGTGCAAGGACCGCACTTTTGGAACCAATATCTGAGATACACTTTTAGTAACAATATAGTGTTGATTTTCACAGGTAAGACAACAGATGGTCAACGTGATTATTAGACTAAATCAGATACTAATCCAGATATAGGAGAAAAAGCCTCTCTAGAGAGATTTTCATTTCTCAATTTTAGTTTTTGCTCCCTTCACAAAAGATTTAGTGGATGTATTAATAGACTTGTTATATTTTAATTTTGAGGGGTAGGCATATAATTTAATACATTCTTTGTGTCAGGTGTATCCCTTTTTATTCCTCAGAAAAACAAATAAAGGAAGATATTGGTATTATTATTATTCTCCACAGATGAGGACCCCTGAGGCACAACACAAATATCACACAGAGCATTCTTGGTTAGAATTGAGTTTCAAACACTCTTCAGCTTAATGCTAAACTTGTTCTCTGTTTATTATGTCACTGTTAGTACAAACTGGTTTATCAAGATCATGACATTTAAAACTTAACTAGAATTTTAAAGAACATATGTCTATTGAAAAAATTTACATATTTCCAGAGTTTTCCCTCAATGCTCTTCTCTCATAATTAGTTCCATTTAATTTGTGATCAAATAATTAAAAATAAATCAAAGGAATTTTAAAGAAGATAAAATAATTTTGAAAGGGAATAAAGGACAAACATTCAACATCGCTTTGCCATTAGATTGAGGATAGCAATTAAAAATTAATTTGTTTTATAAATCACTGAAAATGTATTTATAATGGTAAAAAATATGGGAACAACCTAAATGTCCTTGAATAGAAGATTGGCTACACACATTATGATATGTCTGTTCTATGGAATTCTAGACAGTGTTTCAAAAGAATGAGCTACATTTGTATATATTGATACAGAAACATTAAAGACAATAAATAGACAATTGCAAATTATATTAATACATTCATGACACAGTCTAAATTTATATATGCGCACACACACACATACACACCCACACACATATACATGTATATACACACACACATATCTTTTTAAACTATACAAGTGGATCAAGAAGGACACTCCAAAAATACATACTTTTAAAATTGTTGCCTTAGTGGAGGGGAGTGAAATTGGGGGGTGATAAAGGGCTAAAATTAACTCTTTCTTCTACATATATTTGAGTTGGTTTTATTTTTCCACAATAAGTGTGTATTTATTTGTTAATATTTGTAATTACACATTTATTTTTCAAGCATTTTCTAAAATTAAAATTAGAAACAAAAATTTAATTCTGATGGCACCTTAATTACTCAGGTGATTGACAATTAAAATATGAATTTTCAGTTTTTCACAAGTGTAAAGCATTTCAACTTGCATTTCAATAGGGTGTACTTTCAACACTTAAAAATTAGGAGTCCCTGTACCTATACCTATCTGTGTCAAAATCCTCAAGTTTTTAAAGCATTTAGTTCCAACAGCTCAGATCTGTTTCACTGTCAAAGAAGTAAACTCATTAAATATCTGACCTTTGTAGATTTCTTTGTTCATCTAATTTAATAAAAAGGCCCAACTAGGTATCTGTCTCTCTTCTTTTTCCTTATTCACATATGCATTTCCCTCCTCTGCTATTATTTAAACTATTCCCTCTAGTAGCCCCTCATCACCCGCTGCTGACTTTCAATCTGCTGCTGGGGCTTCCATTTCTCTGGTGCAATTCCACACAGCTGTTTGCACCTTCTGGTCTCTTTTCTGGGCACTAGTTCTTACAGCCTCATTATTTAAGAAAGCTCCTAAACTTACCATTATTCACTCAGCCTCTTGCTCAGTTTTTATATGCAATCAAACAGAAACAGGAAAACAATATTATGATTTTAACTAGTAAATAAACACATGTGCCTCTAAGTGAAAATGCTACAAAAATATTATTTACTGACTATATTAATATTACTACATATGAGCACTTATATTAAAATTATAATATATGTATTTTACATATAGTCATCTGTCTATATACATATATATAGAGATATAGCTTACTGAAGTCAAATGGAAGAGTTTTTCATAAGATCACCTTTATGACCCGAACAAAGGACATTTTTATAATTGATAACCTAAAGTTCACAAAAATTAAAAGAATTGCCAGTTTAGTTACTAACCTGTAACTAGATCCCAGATCAAACTTTTATTATCTAGCTTTATTGAAAACCATTTTTATAAAATAATATGTTTCTCTCTCTCTCTCTCTCTCTCTTTTTTTTTTTTTTTTTTTGTTCTGGAGATGGAGTCTCACTCTGTCTCCAAGGCTGGAGTGCAGTGACACAATCTTGGCTCACTGCAACCTCCGTTCCCTGGGTTCAAGCAATTCTTCTGCCTCAGCCTCCTAAGAAGCTGGGATTACAGGCACCTGCCACCACACCTGGCTAATATTTATATTTTTAGTAGAGATGGGTTTTCACCATCTTGCGCAGGCTGGTCTTGAACTCCTGACCTCTTGATCCCCTCACCCTGGCCTCCAAAAGTTCTGGAATTACAGGCATGAGCCACCACACCTGACATATTTTTCTTTTTTATATCTATGTCACCTTTACTGTTTTCTTTGTGTAAACCTTTGTCTTACAGTACTATTTCTCTTCTTTTTATTTCATTTTATTTCATTCTGTAGCCCACCTTTGTGAGGTTTTATCTCCAAAATGCCATAATTTCTCATTTTCATTAAATTCTACATTTACTTTTAATGCTGAAAATATTTTTATATTACTAACTTCTAACATTTCTTTAACCTGCATAGATTTTATTTTCTGTTGTGGTTTATATTTTATTTAACAACTAAAAATATGGTAGCTAAATCTCATGAAAAATGTAGTGGGCATATTTTCTAGACATAAATTAATCATTCAAATAATTTATTCTTATAATAGGAAAAAAATCTTTAGCTGAAATTTAGTATAAATCTAGTCTTTATCTAAACTGATAGAGGAATAAAAGGAGATCCAAGAGAAATTCAGGAGAGGAAGACTTCACTGCTGAATTTTACCAAATATTTTAAAAAGAATTAGTATCAATTATTCGGACACTCTTCCAAAAACTTGAATAGGAGTGTATACTCACAAACTAATTTTATGAGGCCAGCATTACCCTAATACTAAAGGCAGACAAGATAAATGAATTTAGTAAAATGGCAGGATACAAAATCAACATACAAAAATTAGTAGTGTTTCTCTACTAATAAAATATTCAAAAAGGAAAATAACAATTCCATTTACTGATAACAACAAAAATTACTTAGATGTAAATCCAATCAAGTAAGTAAAAGACCTGTAAACTGTAAACCAAAATACATTGATGAAATAAATTGAAAAAAAAATAGTAATACATAGAAAGCTGTGCTTTCTATGCTTATAGATTGAAAGAATTAATATTGTTAAAATGCTCATACTATTAAAAGTAATCTATAGATTCAATGCATCCCTATCAAAATTCCATGACATTTTTCACAGAAATAGAAAAACAATTCTTAACTTCATGTGGAACCACAAAAGAACCCAAATAGCCAATACAATTTTGAGCAAAAAGAATAAAGCTAGAGGCATCACACTCTTTGATTTCAAAATATATTGAAAAATGATTATAATAAAAACACAAGGCAATGGCATAAAAACAGATATGTTGGTATGGTAAGACTTTGTGTCTACACCCAATTCAGTGGTGGAAAGAAAACTCCTTTCAACAACTTATGATTGGAGAACTAAATATCAAGATGCTAAATAATGAAGGTAGACACCTAACTTACACCATACATAAATATTTACCAAACATGAATCAAGGATATAAAGGTAATAAATAAAACTATAAAACTTTTAGAAGAAAACTTAAGAATTAATCTTCATAATTACAAGTTAAGCCATGCATTTTTTACGCATAACACTGGCAGTACAAGTAACAAATTAAAAAATTGAATTATTTGGACTTTATAAAACTAAAATATTTTGAGTTTCCAATAATAGAATTAATAAAGTGAAAATGCAGCTTTTGAAATGGAATACAGTACTTGCAAATTATATATCTAATAAAGGTCTCCTGTCCATAATATGAGGAACTCATAAACGTCAATAACAAGAACTTGACAACCGAATTTACAAACAAATATATTAGCTGAATAGATACGTTTTCAGAGAAGATATAAAAATAGCCAATAAGCACATAAAAATACCCAACATCATTGTCATTAAGGAATTCCAAATAAAAACCATAATGGCATACTACTCCATCACCACTAGAATTGTTAAAATATAAAAGAAAATATTAAGTGTTTGTATGGATGTAGAGAAGTTGGAACTCATACATTCCTCTTGGGATTATAAAATGAAGCTACTTTGTGAAACAGTTTGGCAGTTCCTCAAATATTAACCATAAAGTGACATTTGCCCCATTTTTAGTCTGTTCTCACACTGCTAATAAGGATATACCTGAGACTGGGTAATTTATAAAGGAAAGAAGTTTAATGGACTCACAGTTCCACATGATTGGGGAAGCCTCACAATTATGGTGGAGGGTGAAAGGGAAGCAAGACACGTCTTAACCTGGTGGCAGACAAGAGAGAAAGAGCCAAGTGAAATGGGAAACGCCTTATGAAACCATCAGATCTCATGAGACTTATTCGCTACCTTGAGAACAGTGTGGGGGAAACTGTCCGATGATTCAATTATCCTCTCACACTGGGTCCTTCCCACAACACGTGGGAATTATGGGAACTACAATTCGAGATGAGATTTGGGTGGGGATACAGCCAAACCATATCATTTGGCTCCTGGCCCCTCCTAAATCTCATGTCCTCACATTTCAAAACCAATCATGTCTTCCCAACAGTCCTCCAAATTCTCAACTAATTTTAGCATTAACTCCAAAGTCCACAGTCCAAAGTCTTATCTGAGACGAGGCAAGTCCCATTCACCTGTGAGCCTGTAAAATCAAAAGCAAATTACTCGCTTTCTAGATACAATCAGGGTATAGGCATTGGGTAAATACAGCTGTTGCAAATGGGAGCATTTGGCCAAAACTAAGGGGCTAAAGGCCCCATGGAAGTCCAAAATGCAGCCAGGCAGTCAAATCTTAAAGCTCCAAGATGATCTTCTTTAACTCCATGTCTCAAATCCGGGGGACACTGATATAAGAGGTGGGTGCCTGTGTCCTTAGCAGCTCCACCCCTGTGGCTTTGCAGGATACAGCCTCCCTCCCAGCTACATTCATGGCCTAGTGTTGATTGTCTGCAGTTGTTCTTTTCTATCAAATCATCAGGCTGCAAATGTTCTAAATTGTTATTCTCTGTTTTCCTTTTAAAATTGAATGCTTTTAGCACCCAAGTCATGTCTTGAATGCTTTGCTGCTTAGAAATTTCATCAGCCAAATACTCTAAATCATCTTCCTCAAATTCAAAGTTCCACAATCCTTAAGGGCAAGGGCAAAATGCTGCCAGTCTCTTTGCAAAAACATAGCAAGTGTCACCTTTTCTCCAGTTTCCGACGAACTCTTTATCTCCATATGAAACCACCTTAGCCTGTATTTCATTGTCCATATCACTATCAGAATTTTGGTCAAAGCCATTCAACTGGTCTCTAGGAAGTTCCAAACTTTTCCACATTTTCCTCTCTTTTTCTGAGGCCTCCAAACTGTTCCAACCTCTGCCTCTTACCCAGTTTCAAAGTTGCTTCCACGTTTTTGGGTAGCTTTATAGCAGCTTTCCACTCTACCAGTAATAATTTACTGTACTACTCTATTCTCATGCTACTAATAAAGACATGTCTGAGACTGGGTAATTTATAAAAGAGTTTTAATAAACTTACGGTTTCATGTGACTAGCGAGGCCTCATAATCATGGCAGCAGTAAAGGGAAAGCAAGACACATCATACATGGCAGCAGGCAAGAGAGAATGAGAGCCAAGTGAAAGGGGAATCCCCTTCTAAAACAATCAGTTCTTGTGAGACTTATCACTATCATGAGTACAGTATGGGGGAAACTGTCCCCATGATTCAGTTATTTCCCACTGGGCCCTCCCACAACATGTGGGAATTACGGAGGCTACAATTCAAGGTAAGATTTGGGTGAGGACACAGTCAAACCATATCCTCCAGAATTCCACTCCAAAATATACAGCTAAGAAATAAAAATATACATTCATGCAAAATTTTTATGCAATATAAGCTTACAGCACTATTGTTCACTGTAGCCATAATGTGGAAAAAGACCAAATTTCCATCAATGGGTTAAATAACTTTTTTTAAAAAATGTGCATATCATTATAATAGAAAATATTTCGGTGATAAAAGGGATGAAGTACTGATATATGCCACAATTTGCATTAATCTTGAAACCATTATGATAAATAAGAGAAGCCAGTCACAAAAGGCTACATGTTTGTGATTGGTTTTATATGAAATCTCCAAAATAGGCCAATTCATATGGACATCAAATAACATAGTGGTTGCCAGCTTTGGGACACTGGTAAGGAGCATGATTGCTGATGCATAAGAGTTTTTCTTGAGAATAAAAATATTTTAACATTAGATTGTGATAAGAATCAACATATCTTTATATATACTAAAATTAAAATTGTATGTTTTAAAAGGTTGAATTTTATTGAGTAAGCCTTTTAAATTTCTTAATAAGCCTTTTAAAAGCTTGAGGTAAAATTTATGTAATATTAATCTTTTGAAGTGTATGATCCAGTGACATTTAACAGATTCAAAATGTTTTGAAACCACCACGGCATCTAGTTCCCCCAAATTTCTATCATTCTAAAATGGAACCATATGCCCATTAAGCAATCACTCTCCGTTCCCCTAGACCCTGGTAGCCACTAGCCTGTTTTCTGTTTCTATGGTTTTATTTATTCTGAAAATTTTGAATGAGTGGAATCATACAACATGTGACCATTTGTGTTGACTTCTTTCACTTAGCATAGTGTTTTCATGATACATTGTATCATGTACTTTATTGTATTACCTCATGATCTGTTAATTGTTCCTTTAATAGCTAAATAGTATTCTCTTATGTAAGCTATTTTTAAAAATGCTTTAAAAAAATCAATTGGAGACCAATGGACACCACTAATGCATGCCAGCTCCTGTGATTGAAGTCAACTTCTTTTAATAAATCTGTTTAATATGAAAAGAAAAACATGAAAAATGTTTTAAAAATCCACTAGAAATGGGTTAGCTGAGACAAACTTTGTGAAATGATTTTTAAAAAGGTAAGTGATTTAAAAATTAGCATATCAAAAACATCAATACACCACCATGCATTGAATATATCATACGTGTACACTAAACAACTTCAGAAATATGATTTACCCATGTTTTCCCACTCCCCTCGGAAAGCACCTTTGCATAACACAGTGCAGAATGCTGTCATATGAGAAGTAAATTTATTGCTTACAGATTTTCTATTATCTCTTATATTAGAGTAACAATATTCCATGATGTGTGCATTCCTTTACTACCATTAATCCTAGAGTAACAACATTTCATGATGTTACATTCCTTTTACTACCATTAGTCCTTTAATAGACAGTCTTCTCAGCTGTGCAGGACAGAGCTCACTACCCCATTCTTATGTTTGAGGACTCTAAGTTTTGAAATCTTCCTAGTTCTACACCAGTAAAGGGCAGAACCAAGCTTTTTGAGTCTGAGTCTTCTGAAGCCAACCTTTAGCTTTCTTTCACCCTTTTCCATGAATCACATTTTTCCATGAATAGAATTAAACTACAGTATCAAGAAACCATGTTTTTGTTAATATGCATCATCAAAGAGCCTTCATGAGAATAATATGTGACATTAATTGATACAGGTTTTGATGGGTAATCTAAAATATCTTTGCTCAAATGCTGGCTTATAGAAATCTGTGCTATTGCTTTTATGATCTTTCTAGTGTGGGAACAGTCTTGCATGCTGATGCTAATTCTCTCCCCATTATCTGTTATCAGGAGAATGGTTCTTGATGTAATATGTCCTTTTTATAGCACTGGCCTGGATTTGATGGTCAATGTAAATTTTAATCTTTTAAATGTCTGCAAAATATACTCTTTGTATAAAAGTGACACCAGTAAGAGAGTTAAGATAATTTTTTAATGGCAAAGGAAAATAATAAATATGTGTTTATTTTAAAACTTAAAGAAAGCTTTGAAAAATGTGATTATATGGCACATTATAAATAGACCAATCTGGCACATTATAAATAGACCAAAAGTCAGAAAGAACATGTAAAATAAACTTTTAACAAGATGTATTGGCTAAAATCTTGTATTTTATAAGAAAATGGATCAAATCATCACTCAGTTCTGTACTCATAAGGGGAGAGTTTTATCCCTATGAAATTGGAGATTTAGTAAAACTGATACATTTAGGATTAAAATGTGTATGACAATATTAGAATCACAGCAAATATTTCAGAAACATATTTTGAGTCATTATGTACTTCAATCAAAATTTAAGCTAGACAACAAGCTTGGAAGAAATAAGATTGCATGAAAATTGTTGGTGTATTTTAAAGTAAATGTTTTTTATTACTTTTTTTTTTAAGAAATAGCCACAGGGACTGTTAAATGTGAATGTCTGAAGTAAGTTAAAGTAACTTTTTCACTGAAGAGAAAAAAATTTGACTGCAATAGTCAAGTATTCATGATATTTATTATCAGAAAGAATGACTGAAGAAACCAACAATTCTAAAGCTCATATAATTGTTTAGGTAGATTATTCCCAGAATTAACTGGCTTATACTGGAAATCTTGTAAAACCAATTTATCTGGTTATACATGGATATATTTTAAAATCAGTAAAAAATGGAAAAACCACCAGGACATTATGTCTTTGTTTCTTAAGAATTGACATCTAAAAAAATTTCGAAAGACCTTTCTGAGATTTTTGTTTGTTTTAGTAGGTGGGCTTTTCATAGCAAAGTTTAAAAGCTTAATGGTGTATAACTTGGGGTCAGAAAAAACACCTTCTTTTGGTGTTATAGGTGCTTCAATTTATTTTTAGAGGTAAAAAAATTCTTAGCCGTTTCACCTGAATACCTATGGGTGTAAGAACCATAACACCTTTTTCAGGTGTGTGGTGGCTTCTCCATATTCCCAAAGCTATTTGTTCTTCCCCACTCCTGGCAAGGCTGACTCTAACACACACATGCTCTTGATCTGAAACATAGCTTAATCTGCAGTGGTTAGATATAATAGTTACTCAAAACATTGTTGATAAATGAATCTATGCATTAACTAACATTGGAGGTAATTTCTAACAGTGTAACCTTTAATACATAGTACTCATCTAAAGTTCATTCAGGAGCAAAATATTTGTTGCTAGATGATAATCTGAAATAGATTTAGGTCATTCATTCTTCTAGATAAACTAATGATTATCATTCAGTTATAATGCTCAATTCTATAGCCACATATCAAAATGTCATCCTTTTGATCTTCCCATATAAAAGTGATTTTTAAATCTTTAGAAATAGCTTATTATATCTGGTAAAGGATATTCTATTAATGAATTTTGTGAAAATCTTAGTTATGTTTATACTACAGTGTAAAATTTTGGGAAAAATATTCAATGTTATTGAGACTTTTTATATTTACTAAATCCAGTAACTGATCATATTTCCTCTTACATGTTGGCTGTTAGAAAGCCTTTAAAAACTATTTTATTTAAAAAATATATGATACGTCTTGATACAAATTTTAAAACACTGAAATATTTTAAAAGTAAGGAAAATGGAGCGAAAATTGTCTCTGTATCCAGTATTACCTCCTTGCAAATATATAGAATTTCACAGAATATGTTTTATAATTTAATTTTATTCTTGCCTTCATCAGTTTTTCCTATATTTATCTTCATTATATTTCATTAACTTTTAAAACAATATTGTTTATATTTTTGTACTCTGAGAAAATAATTCCTTTTAGATGACAAGTAGAATTTAAATGAATAAATGAAATCCTTTATTGAAAAACTAAGGCTTTGATTTTAAAGTGTATTGTTATGAATAATAACAAACTATTTTTCTTCTCTGGAAATTTTTAATGTAAACATAAAATATTTGAAGAAATTATTAAAAATGACTAGTTAATCTCTATATATTTTAATATCTGACTTCAAATTGGTACACAAGGCTAAGACATACATGTATCATTTGACAACTGACCTAAATGTCTAAATGTAGATCAAAAAGCATTTTCATTACTTCAACTATAAAAACATAAATTTAGTAAGTAAATCTTGGAAGAAAACTTGAAAAATACAATAAGTGTTATAAAAGGTGAGGATTAATGTGACTGAACTCAAAGAAAATGTGGGACATAAATAAAGACAGATTCTCATCAGCACATAGGTTCTTTAATATGGATGTGATTACACAGAGATGTGTAAAGTAATACTGACACCAGTGTGGTCTTGAAACATTTAAATACCCTTCAAGACAACTTATACCTTCAACTTAACCACAAATCAATGAATACATCCTATGATAGGATGTCTAAAGACCATATATATGTGTATATATATACATAGCCAGAATACTTCTATGGTAACTCTAAGTACACAGTGACAATCAGCAAGTGGTAAAATGCTAAATATAGACTTGCAGCTTAGCTGAACAGTCGGATGGACAAGTCATGAACAAGTAAAATTCGTAATTGTACTAAATAAGAAACAGTTTCTAAACTGTTGAATATTTATTATTCATGCTTACTGTTTGGAATCAGGCATAGCTACATTAGTTTTGAACCAAACAATGTTAAAAGAGTCATGTGCTTATACAATCACTTACAGAAATAACAAGAGTTAACTATATTTTGGGTACCCTTGGCATACTTATTTAATATTTTGACTAGTATCTTAATATATCACTAGTTCATATATTTTGCAAGTCTAAAATATTTATATTATTATACTAAAACAATAGGCAATAAAAAGATTTAATTATCATATATTCTTATAAACTTTGGGAATAAACTTGTAAAGTTCAGCAAAATAACATTTTTGAAATAAATGTTTTAGTGATTTTCTAAAGGGTTAATAATTAATTGGTTGTTAAAAACAATCACTTATATATTTAAAAATTATAAATTCTTCCTTTATGCAATCTCCAGTAATATTTAACTATTTTTAAAGTAACTTAATACTGTAAATATGATAAATTCTCAATTTTCAATTTCTGTGTTTATTCCCTCTGCAATAGGCTTCATTGAGAGCATCAGTTTTAAAGGTTTGCAGTGTTCACAGTTCACCTTACCAATAGTCCTCTGAGCAGTCACCTCAAGCCAAGATGATTTACTGATATCCTTTTAGGGAGATCAAGCCACAGAAGAAGGCCAGAATCTGTCAAAAGTCCTTCATGAACAGTTGATTCATTCTTGTCTCTACAACTTCACTCTTTCTGTTCTTTATAAGAGTTATCCTGGGACCTCCCCAAACTCTCCAATTTTTAAAATATTTTTTTCAATGAGAGCTTTTCTTTATTGCTGTGATTTGACTTTAATGTATATGCTTCTGATTTTCAAATTCATAGGTTTTTAGCCCTTAACCTCAGCTCAACATTCACATAATTGGACTGCTAATATTTCTATAAACATCACTTTTAAATAACTGCATATTTTTGTCATACAGATATAATTGATCAGTCTTTTTAAAAAGGTTGTAGATACTTTCCTATCATAAATACTGTGTTCTTTAATATATACTTACACTCAGTTTTACTTGTATTTTGGATTATTTATTTATGACAGATTTCTAAAATTAAAAAAGTAATAAATCAAAATGTGGGAATATTTTAATATCTCTTGATACTTGCCTACAAATGATCAGAAATGTATCATCTCATGTTACATGAGAATGCCACCATTTCTGCCTTAACAATTTTAAGGCTTTGGTAATTTAAATGTTGAAAATTACCCTATCCCTATATTAGGGAGTCATTCCTGGTTCTGGCTGTCCTGGCCAAGCATGCTGCCTCTTTTTCTTCTCTGTCCTTATATTTGGGTTTCCTGTCACTTTGCTGTTTAACTCCAGTATTCTCTCTTGGATAATGTATTTGAGGTATGGTTTTCTCACATACTATTTTGATTCTTATAAGTGGGTGAGATGCTTCTAGTCAGCCATTTTGAACAGTCATACTTCATTCTAAAAATTGGCATTTCTCTTATTCTAATTGAACATTCTGTAGTTGGTTATTTAAAACATAATTCCACTTTTTAGTCCTCTCCTAAGTATGTCCCAACCTGCTTTTAAGTGAATTCTTTAAAATACTTTTTCCTATACTGTGCTTCTGACAAACTGGGTAATTCACTGTTCCTTATCAACCTTCCTAGCGTGATTGAAGACCATCAAGTACTTCACGTTACCTGCTTCTGTGTTTTGTACATTTGATTTCCTATTATACAAATGTTTTTCCCTCCATATCTGTCAATCATAATTGTCCCTACATTTCAATATCCATCATAAATGCTTCTTTTTCCTAAAGTCATTCCACGTCTTTCTCGCCAGACACAATTTATTTTTTCTTTAGACCTTCATATCATTTTATGTACTCATTTAGGGATGTTTGCCTTGCCGTTCCTCTTATAATTATATCCTTTGTAATTTCCACAGTACCAGAAGAGTGTTTATTTTTATTTGGGAACAGAAAGTATCAATATTTGAGGGCTATTTCAATAGAAATGCTGTGCTCAAAATAAAATGAAATACATTTCTTTATATCCCTTCCAGTTAGATTTCTAATAATATTTACATATTTGCTTTTTAATCTCAAAATAAATATCCAGTTCTATGTGCATATTGTCTTCTACAGGTTATTGCATTATTCTAAGCAAGTTTATTAGACTTTTGTCTTAAAGTAACTATTCCTTGTACCTTAAAAGAGGAAAAATTGGACCCATGAGAAATAAACCCATTTCCAAAGATTCTTTAATATAATAAAAGCTATGAAAAGGCCATTTATTGCTTTGTTATCTTATCTCTGCAATCATTTAGACCTTATAAAGAGATTCCGTGAATTAATTTATCTGGCTTAAAATTTATATAACTTTCTGATATTTTTCTTAGGCTTCCATCTAATGGCCTGAGAAGAAAATTGACCATCAAAGAGTTTTATCCTATTCCTCAATAGACAAAATTTTAAGGGAAAAAAAGAGTTGATCTTCAAATATTTTATAAAATTATTTGGAGAGAAATACAATGGGGATCATTAATTATTAAGCTTTCATTTATTCAAGGAGTGTTTTTGCTAAATGCCTAAAGTTATCTAGGCTGTGTGATATGAGCTGGAGTTACAGAGAGCAGTCAGAATTTCTTTTCTCAAGAGGTTACAGTCTACTGGCAGAGACTGAAAACAAAGAATGCCATGGCAAAAATGATGTGAAGAAAGATCCCAGAGGAGGCCTGTTAATTAGGCTGGATGGGGGCAGAGTTGAGGTCAGAAAAGGCTTCCTTGATAGATAGATAACACTTAAACTCAATTTTATAGGGCAAGGAGGGATTCACCGCTGAAAATATGACCTTATTCATCCAATTATAGTTCTTTGAAACATTTAAGTCCTTCTAGAATGGCTGAATTTAGCTGAACGTCTTTGTACCAGAGAGTGGGAAATCTTTAGCAAGATTCACAAACATGTTTGCTTTAATCAAACTTTGTGTTTGGCCTTTAACTTTTGAAAAAGTCAATATCAAAATGACTAAACTTTCTCTAACTAGTATTTTTAATTATTTTTAAAGGCCTTTTGTTCATTAATAGAATTATAGTTAAGAGCTATTTTCAAATATGGGGTCCTGTACTAGGAGATTTCTCAAGTCCTTATGAGAATAGTTCTTTGACTTTTCATGTAATAGAGGCTAGGTATATAAATACTTTTATAAAACTTACTCCTAACCAGCTTGATTTTGATAAATTCCTTTACTTTGGCAAAGTCTGGGAATCAATATTTAATGGCCTGGAAATCATTGTTTCCTTATTGTCTAATTTTTCTGAAATGCTTATATTGTTTTTTAAATACATGACATCATTTTATGTATTTTGAATATCTGAATAAGGAATCCATGCTATTTATTTCTTCTCACTGGTTAAAAATTTCAAATGCTCATATTTATCTTGCATTATTAACAAATATTTTTTTCTCACAATTCATGCATGTAACACCACTTCGTACTCTGATACTTTAATTGTTCTTTGAGAGCTTAACTATATAGTAATCCTTTTTTAGACAATTTTTATTGTATTTAAATAATTTGTTTATAAATTTGGGGATGGATTTCAAATAATCTTTAAATTCTATTATGAGCAGCTTTTGTAAATTTAGATTCTGCTAAATTTATACTTTTCTCTGGACTCTTCATTTTAACTCCATTTTTAATGTTAAATATTTGATTGAATGAGGATCCTTTTCCCTTTTTTTCCTCTCTAAGCATATGTATGCAGAAGTCACCCCAAATTTTATCTCATGCCTCCTATATGTCTGAAATTGAAAATACTTTTATTTTCAAATTTCTACTAAAATAATTTTGCTAGATTTATGAATAAGCCAGCTATGTTAATTTAAGGTAATAATTGAGGGTCAATTTCTGAACTCTGTTATAAATAATGTAATAGTCCATTTTCACACTGCTATAAAGGAATAGATGATACTAGGTAATTTATAAAGAAAGGAGGTTTAATTGGCTTATGATTCCACAGGCTGTACAGGAACCAAGATGCTAGCATCTGCTTGGCTTCTGGGGAGGCCTCAGGAAACTAACAATCATGGCAGAGGTGAAATGGGAGCCAACACTTCATATTGCTGAGAGCAAGAGGAACAGAGAGAGGAGGGAGGTACCACACATTTTTAACAATGAGATTTCATGAGAACTCTATCACTAGAACAGCATCAAGAGGATGGGGCTTAACCATTCATGAATGATTCATCCCCATAATCCAATTACCTCCCACCAAGGCCCCATCTCCCACATTGGGGATTACAATTCAACACAAGATTTGGGCAGGGACACAGATCCAAACCATATTGAGTTTTCAGAATTCTGTTAATCATCATTGAGGTTGTTTATAAAATCTATAAAACTAACATACATTTGTACATATATATTTATATGTATATTTTATATATACACACAACTACATAAATATAGACATACTGCATACAGAGAACTCCTATGTGTGTGTATGTATGTTTATATGTATGTGTGTATCCTTCAGATGTTAGAATATATTTGAAAACTTCCAGAAGTTAATGTACTTTTTGACTTTCGACAAGTTACTTTTTTGAGCCTTGAAATATAGACATACGATGTATGATTTTCTGGGTTACTGGAATAATCAGTGTTAGAACACCTAGCACAGTGCATGACAAATATTTCATGCTCAGTGCATGATATTTACTCTTATTGGCATGTTTGGTGTATATGAATAACAGGAATAGCTATTTATAGATTTTAAAACATCTAGATTAAAAGGTTGCTTCTTAATGAGTCATTTATTTAGGAATAGCCAATCAACCCACTTGTCATTAAGATCTGAAAACATTAACCTGTATTTTATGGAGACTATTTAATGAAAGATATACTTACAGTTCTAATCAAGCACTATTATTTTGCTCAGTAATTAACAATGTCTTTTTTAATAAGTCTGTTTAACAGATTTATTTTTAAAGTCTCAGGAAACTTAAATTCATGGCAGAAGGCAAAATGGGAGCCAGCACTTCATAAGGCTGGGAGCTGAAGGAAGAGAGAGTAGGGGAGGTGCCACATAAGTCATTCTCTTATGAACAGCTAACTAATACTACCAAATCTCTTTCTAGACTTGATTTTGTATTATAATGTTTGTCATAAACATGTATTTATAGGCACATGTATATTTATTTTTATTATATTTTTAAATGAACATATATTTACTTTGTAATATGTTTTTTAACTGAAAATGAAACATGCTAAGTAAAACATATAGTGTTACTTTATCATAATTGAAGCAATATCCCTAAGCAGTATATATCAAGCATGAGACAGTGAGGGGAGGGGAAGAGAGAGAGAATGCTATGTTGAATTACAAAGATTGGTATAGTCATGTGGAACTGCCACTGACTGTCTTCAAATACTGGCTCCTTTCCTCAGTTGTAAAGTTGAAGCAATCACATTGCCTGACTCATAGGGTTATATTATGTTTAGAATAGTGTCTGGAATATAGTAAAATCTTGAAAACAAATAAAAAGTCAAACAATATTTGCTGTCATCTTGTGAACACTAATTTTTTTCTCTAGTTTTTTCTCCATTACATTTGCATAATCTTTCATTTAATTGATATATCATAGCATCAGAATATTTCACCCTGAAAAACTTCAGAGTGTATCTAGCATTCAATGTTTGTTTCTGGCCGTCTATTTTTTTAAGGCCAAATTTATAAATGTACAGTGATGTGCATGTGTATACCTTAAATGTATCCTTTGATGAGTTTTGGCAAATACTGTAACCCAGATCCTTAGCAAGATATAGAAGTTTAACATCACCCCAAAAGTTCTCTTTATACTTCTTCCCAGTCTCTGGTCTATCCCATAGGGGCAATGGCTCTGTTTTATTGCTTTTTTAAAGTCTCACTATGAATTCATTTCACATGAATCATTTAATACTTTATAATAAAATCAGACAGCACATACCATTTTGTGAACGCTTTCTTCCAATCAACGTAATGCTTCTGAGATTTATCCATGTTGTATGAATTGGTAGTTAATTCCATTTCATGGCTGAGTAGTATTCCACAGCACGGACATATCAGGGGTTGTTTACACATTTTCTTCCAGATGGACACCTGAGCTTCTTATAGCATTCAGCTATTATGATAAAGCTTCTAGTAACATCCCTGTACAAGTCTTTTTTAGAATCTACTTTCATTCCTCCCAAGCAAATACCTAAGAGCCGAATTACTGGTACATAGGTTAGATGTATGTTTCATTTAATAAAAAACTGCCAGATACAGAGTAATTGTACAATTTATATTCCTATCAACAGTGTGTGAGAATTCTAGATATTTCACATCCAAGCCAATATTTGATTTTTTCAGTTTTTAAACTCTTGGTTATTGCAGATTCCCTCTCTTGTTTCCAAATAAATGCACTTACCCAAAAATTCTGATTTGCATAAGTATGGGTGACTCTTATTTTTTCTTGTGCCTTTTCAGTAAGTTTTATTTGTAAAAGCATTTTTAGCAATAAATTCAGCATTTTACAAAATTAAAAAATAAATTTAGCTAAAAAAGTTATGTAAATACTCGTCAATACTGTGCAAATGATTGTCGTACTTATAGCTTGTGATATAATTTCAGAGGCTTCTTTACATTAAAATGCAAAATATACTGTATTGCAAACCAACTGGAGTAAAGATAATGATTTTAGAGAAATGTGTTGGATGATGAAAGAAATAATCTGAATGATGATAAAGAAATTAAAAAAGAAGATTCATGTGAGATATTTGAATATTTATGCATTTTATATTAAACAATTTTTCCAAAGTAATATTATATAATTTGAGGTTTTAAACATTATTGTTAACTAATTTAATTATTATTAGATACATTCTTTTTCATCTACATCTTTAAAATGTCACTTGTTTAAATTGGCCAAAACTTTTAAGGTAATCTTTGCATTGGCAAAATTTGGTTATGTATATTAGTTTTAGAATTCATTTAAACTTTTTAATAGTAATTACAACAACACAAAATTTCAGTGAATAATTGGCAAAATAAAAGCATTTAAAATACATTTAGATAACGTAGCACGACAGTCTTTGATCTGGATGTTGATCCTAGGAGTATGTGATTTTTCCCATAATTATACAATGAATGTATCACTGGAACAAAATCTCAGTCCTCCTCCTGCCTCCTAGAGTAACACTTGATCCATTTATGGTACAGGCATTCCTCAGAGATATTTCAGGTTTAGTTCCAGAACACTACAACAAAATGAATATCGTGGTAACGTGAGTCACACAAATTTTTTGGTTTCCTAGTGTGTATAAAAGTTATGTTTGCATTATCATGTAGTCTATTAAGCACGATTGCATTATGTTTAAAAATATAGATACCTCAATTTAAAATACTTAATTGCCAAAAAATGCTAATGATCATATGAACCTTCAGTGAATCCTCATCTTTTTCTGGTGGAGGGTCTTGCCTCAATGTTGATGGCTGCTGGCTATTCAGGCTGGAGGTTGCTGAAGATTGGGATGGCTGAAACAATTTCGCATGTGCTCTCTCTTTTTAGAGATGGAGTCTTGTTGTTTTTGCCAAGACTAAACTTGAACTCCTGGGGTAAAGCAATCCTCCCTCCTTAGCCTCCCAAGTAGCTGGGACTTCAGGCATGCAACACCATGCCCAGTTTGGCTGTGACAATTTCTTAAGAAGATGACAATGACGTTTGCTGCATCAATTGACTTTTTCTTTTACAGAAGATTTCTCCTTTGCCCATAAAACTTATTTCACAATTTGAGTCAGTTCTGACAACCCCTGCCAACTGTTTTATCAACTAAGTTTATGTTACATTCTAAATCTTTTCTAAATTTCAATATTCACACCTACTCACCAGAAGTAGATTTCATCTAAAGAAACTACTTTGTTCATCCATAAGAAGCAGTTCCTTATATGTTTAAGTTTTACCATGCGATTGCAGCAATTCAGTCACATCTGTAAGTAAGCTCTACTTTTAATTTTAGTTATCTTGCTGTTTCCAGCACATCTGCTGTTTCCTCCTCCACCAAAGTCTTGAACCCCTCAAAGTCATCCATGAAGGTTGGAATCAACTTTTTCCAAACTTCTGTTAGTGTTGTTATTTTGACCTCCTCTCATGATTCACAAATGTTCTTAATGGCATCTAGAATAATGAATCTTTTCCAGAAGGTTTTCAGTTTATTTTGCCCAGATCCATCAGACGAATTATGTCTATGGTAGCTATAGACTTATGAAATGTATTTCTTAATTAATAAAACTTAAAATTACCTCTTGATTGATGGGTTGCAGAATGAATGTTGTGTTAGCAGGCAGGAAAAACGATATTCCTCTCCTTATACAGTTCCATCAGAGTTCTTGGGTAACCAGGTACATTGTCAGTGAGCAGTAATATTTTGAAAGGAATCTTTTTCTGAGCAATTGGTCTCCACAGTGGGCTTCAGATATTCAGTTTAGAATGCTATTAAAAGATATGCTGTCATCTAAGCTTTGCTGTTCCATTTACAGAGCACAGGCGGAATAGATTTAGCATAATTCTTAAGGGCCCTAGAATTTTTGGAATGGTGAATGAGGATTGTCTTCAACTTAATGTCACCAGCTGCATGTCACCATCACCAGTTGTATGTCACCATCAACCTGTCTTTTGAAACTTTGAAGCCAGGAATTGGCTTCTCTCTTTTAGCAATAAAAGTACTAGATGGCATCTTCTTACAATAGAAGGCTGTTTTATCTACATTGAAAATCTGTTGTTTAGTGTAGCCACATTTATCAATGACCTCAGCTAGTCTTCTGGATAACTTGACGCAACTTCTACATCAGCACTTGCTGCTTCAACTTGAACTTTTATATTATAGAGAAGGTTTCTATCCTTAAAAGTCATGAACCAAACTCTGCTAGCTCCCAGCTTTTCTTCTGGAGCTTCCTCACCCTCTCTTAGCTTTCATAAAATTAAGGAGAAATAGGGCCTTTCTCTGGATTAGGCTTTGGTTTAAGAAGATGTTGTGGCTACTTACATCTATTCAGACCACTAAAACTTTCTCAAATAGCAATGAAGCTGTTTTGCTTTCTTATCATTCGGGTGTTTACTGGCATAGCACTTTTAAATTTCTATGAGAACTGTTCCTTTGCATTCACAACTTGGCTTGATATTTGGTATAACAGATCTAGTATTCAGCATATCTCATCTTTCAACATCCCTTCCTCACTAAGTTTAATCATTTATTTCTGTTGATTCTAAGTAAGAGACACAAGACTCTTCTTTTCACTTGAGCACTTAGAAGCTATTGTAGAGCTATTAATTGGCCTAATTTTAACATTGCTGTGTTTAATGGAGTAGAAATGCCTGAGAACAGGAAGAGAGGTGGGAAAACAGCCATTGAATAGGGCAGTCCAAACACACACATTTACCAATTAAGTTCATTTTCTTATAGATGCATAGTTTGTGATGCCCCAAAACAATGACGTCAATGGTAACATCAATGATCACTGATCACAGATTACCCAAACAGATGTAATAATGAAATAGTCTGAAAAATTGTGAGAATTACCAAAGTATGACACAGAGACACAAAGTGAGCGCATTATTGGAAAAAATGGTGCCCATAGACTTGCTAGATACAAGGTTATACCAATCTTGATGTGTAAAAAATGCCATACCATTGAAGCACTGAAAAGCAAAGCACAGTAAAATGAGATATCTTGTATTGTGTTGCCTAGAAGGAGATCTATTTTAAGCTCAGACATCCAAGCAAGAACAACCTTTGCTTTAAAGAAGCATGAAAATCACTCTCCCATGGTCACTGTGTATGAATTGTGACTAAGAAATCACACTTACAAGCCATCAGGTTAGAAAAAAGCAGACATGGCAAGTACTTGATAACTTTTAAGACATTTTAAAAACATGATTGTTCCTGAAAATACAATTTGTAAAGTTTCTATTTCTAGCAAGTTCATAAACAAAGTGTAAGAATATATCTCCTGACAGCACTTGAGTAATTTGATTCAATCTTGTGAAGTAATGTAAATAAGAAATGGAGAAAGACACCATCCCATTCTTACTCCCTTATTGTTCAAAGGGTAGGCTTCAGAAGAACTGGAATTAAGAAGTAATAGAAATATTCACAAGTGAGTATGTCTGTCAGACCTACAGGCACACAGCTTAACTTTAGGAATTGGGGTTGGATAACAGATTTTAAAGATGTATATTGTGGAGTAAGACAGATATGAGAAAATCTTTCTAGTAATAATCAGTTACCCTGTCCAAACCGTCTCCATTATTAAGTTCTATAAGTGATCATCATCATGTCCAGAGTAAAGATAAATGAAAATTAAGGGTAGATATATATTGTTAATTATATATAATAGGCAAAATGGCATTTTGTGTTTATGGGGGTCATAAACATTAAAAACCACTCAAGCTTTTCTGGTCCCATTTTTCTTACAATGTCTTATATCTATTAATAATTATATGTTATGTTTTCTTCACCTAGAACCTATCAGTTCTGTGAGAGGATAGGCTACCATATATAACTGTTTGAAAATAATATTCCACATGTGTAAATATGCCTTTGTTATTTGAGTAGACTATTTGTAAATCCCTATTACATTAAATTTGTTATCATAGAATACACTGAAAGAAATATGTGGAAAGTACCATAAGTATACTGTATGTATTAGTCCTATCTATATCAAGGAGCCTGAGCATACAGTATATATTTTTTGGCTTTATGTTTTTCAGTGGTTGCAAATGATGGATTTTATGTAATACTGAAAGGCCTAGCTCGATCTCAAACAAAAGCCTACTACAATCTGATGGAAGGAAGTGACTCACAAGTCTCATTCATACCTCAGAGTTTCCCCAGCTTTATTTTGAGTGAAAAATTCAAAAAGTCTACACTTGCTGAGATGTACGTACCTTCATATGACTCAACGGTAAGAGATGAGTATTTGCTATTTTCATAAGCAACAAGGTAACATGTTTTTGTAAAACTTTATCTCTTCCAGATATTGAAATCCATTATCTTTAGAGTTCTAAAATATATAAGATTATATATATCCTTTAGAATATAAATGATATTTTTAATATTGAAATTTGATTAAACATTTTTGATAAAGGATATCTTCAACAGCATCCTGACCACTGGCAGGGTTTGTGTGCTGTATATGGTAACAGGCAAGGTTGATGTGGCTGAATCCCTGAAAGAGGGAGAATAGTAGTTTCAGATAAAGGAGAGGGAATAGGTGATTTGAGGAGGGAGAGACAGGAAGAAGACTAATTGATTATGGAGGACCTTTAAATTAAGTCAAGAATTAAGTGTGCTTATTATGTTTGTCTCAAGAGCAATGCTAAGGTAGTCAAGTAGTTAATTTCATTACAATCAGATACTCTTAATTGAGGAAAATCTTTTGCATCTATATAATATTTTAAGACTATCTGCTGGTCTTAAAATTAAAAGTTCCATATGTTTCTGAATCTCTGGATACTCCATGTGGGATAGAGGTCTGAATTGACTAGAATTGTGGCTAATAGTCATTCTCAATTTAGAGTGGCCAAGATGTCAAGAGTAGAAAAGAGTCAAATAACAAAGCCAAATTATTTAACATTATGGGGTACAATCAAAAGAATCTAGAACTAATATCGTGTTCAAGAGAAATAAGCATGGGTCATACCCAGAAAGAATGACAAGATAAAAATGAACAAGCCTATAAAAGTATGTTTGTCATCTCACATGAGTGAATGACGTTTCTGGTTGTCTTCTTGTTAGGGATAGAAAATAATGCATTTGCCATGTCAGTGACCACATATAATGGACCTAATGCTATTTTAATATGCTCTAGCAAATATAGCACGTTTAGCACAATGGCTATAATTAGGGCTGTTTCTTGGTTGAATTTCTAGTAGTTGAATCCAGGCTTCAAAGACTTATTTTTTTTTTAAATGTTAAAACTCATATATTAAATGAGGACATGATGGGAATCACAAGATCTGCATTCTGCTTTAGTTCTTTGGGAGCAGTACTAATTTCTGGCATTCTACCTGAGATGTGATATTGTTTTTGATTTCTTATCTTGGCCAGAGTGGGGAAAAGTTTAGAGAGCAGTTTCGGAGGCTTCCACTTAATCTTTACTGTGATAGCTCTTATTGCATAGGCCAAGAAGCCAGTGTGGAAACTCTACCAACTACCAAGTATCCATTTAAATTATGCTTTTAGGGGCCATAGGTATTGCCCATGGGGTAGATTTATGGACCCAGTGAAGCCACTGGGAACCAGACCTGAACCAAAACTCTACTTTTTAGGAATTCTGCCTATTTCTTCTCTGTAACAGGTGACCATGAAGACATTTTATGTATCAAGGGTTTAATATCCCTATCTCAAATTTCAGAGCTCTACTTTTCTCCATCAGGGCTCTAGCCTTAGCAAAAAATAGAAAAAAAATACTTGCTGAGCTTGAGACTACTATAGCAGAGCTCCAGAAACATAAATATGATTCTATTTCTATCTATATGCATATATATCTACCTACCTAGCTACCTACCAATTATCTATTTACCTACCTGTCTGTATACCAAATCAGATTCTCAGATTATTTTGCCCTCTAACTGTTGAAGGTGAGATTTTCTTTATATACTGCCAAAGAACCCTTGGATTAGATCATTCATCTTAAATGGGTGATTAATTTTCCTCATCTTTTTATTTTATTTCTTTAGTGCACTGATAGCTCCCAGCAGCAATCATCCTATGCCATGGTCCTTATAATTACTCATTCTACAACATCTCAAACATCTGAGATATTGTACCTTGCAGTGCATTCCCTTCTACTAATACCTACTGCCTGCTTAACATCATTAAAATTTTATCAGTGGTACTGATACAGCATGTCAGAGACTACCAGTACTCCAGTGATGGACTTGTATTGCTAGCTGGCTGGTAGGCAGTTAAGCTCTAAATCAAGTAATTTTTCTACTTTAATAAAATATTTTGAAAAAAATAAAAAGAAATCAAGGCAGACAATTTTAACTTGCAGCAACTCTGTGGTGTTTGTTAAGTTTGCAGAAGGAGAAGTATATGCTTACTGATAAATTTATTTCATGTTGCTAAAAATTTAAATTATCCTTGCTAACTCTGTCCCCTGTAGGAATTATGAGTGAAGCTGGTATTATAAAACAACCTGCTCTTTTCCTATTTTAAAATTTGCCTTTTTGTGTATTTACTTAGTGGGCCTTTTTCAAATAAAAATATTACTACTTCCAAAGATTTGTGCCTAGGAGAGTTTTGCAGTTTTGCACACATCAAGGGCTGTATTTTTCTTTCTCTTTTTATTTGCCTTTTTTTTTTTAACCATTACTTGCTTTTCTATTGTATTGTAACAGAGAACCAACCAAGAAGAAAAAAGTTATAACATTTTCACTCCTCAATTTCACCCTCCAACAGTTTGGTAAACAAATGGGCATCATTTGAGTATAACAAACATAAGGTGAAAAAGATCTAATCCAAGGATCAAATTTATTTCTCATGAGATAATGTATAGTTCTAAATAAAAATTGTTAAAGTTGCAAACATCTGCTGTTCTTAGTCTTTACTACACACTGGACAAAAAATGAGTACAGTATAAATGTACAGTGAAATCATTTTTTTGCTTTTCTCAACAGATTTACACATTAAAGCTGAAAGTTTTTCATCAGAGTTAGGAAAGTTTTTCATTATATTATGAAAGAGATAAAACATTACACATGTATTTATAACCAACTTAATGTATTTAATAGCTTTGAAATCTTTAATTTTATTTTTTCTAATGAGTCTTACAACTTTTAAATTATAATACATTCAAATTTCTTAGAGACATTTCAGCATAGATATAGTATGGTCTGTGACAAAATACACACACAAACATGGACACATGCTCTTCTATATTTTGTATTAATATACTTCTATATTTAATATGTATTTTTTAAATAAAACATTTTACTAAAATATATTTTTGCTATGATTAAATTTAGCAAAATCATAAAAGCAAATTATTAAATTGAAGATTCTCAATAATTATTAAAATAACTTTCAGTTTGTTAATAGCAGTTTTCTTTGAAATACATTTGAAGCTATGTGGAAAAAATTGATAAAAATATATTAATATATTCAACAAGCTGGGCCCAGTGAGGTTAAAATTATAAAATAGTTACCCATATTTTACACCAAAGTTTTCAAACAAGTGGTATAATATTATTCTTTCATTATACCTGGATTCTAGCATCTCAATCAGATTCTAGGTATTAATGAATAACCTTACTCTTTTTGGTCTTACAAATTTCAGTGCTGTCTTTATATCGAATTTTCAAACTTTCATGCTTGATACTCAGCTTGTGCCTTATTGTATCATAGAATCCAGCAGTGGGAAGAATAGTTTAAATTAGTCTATTTCCATTTCTTATTTTGTATACTCTTACTTACTAGCTTCATTTTCTGGCTCTTCACAGTCAGGAAAGGAAAAACACTGGAAATTAAAGGTAAAATGACAACAGGATGTTCTGTGATTAGACGTCCAAATCTAGGTTCATTTTCTCAGGTGTTGCTCCTTTTGCAGTTCCTGGAGAGGGTGTTGCCTCCTGTGGGGCTTTTTAATACCTCACTCTTGATCCCCAGCTTCAGGCAGTGACGACCTGAATCTCTTTTTAGGGTCAATTCATCTCTCTGGGAGGTCTCCAGGGTTGTTCCCTTTTCATACAGTTTAAGCTGGATACTTTTTGTGGGTCCCCAAATTGATGGGGAAGGGATAGCTTCAAATTTACTGCACCAACTTACTGTGTCCTCACTCTGAGCCCATATGTCAGTGGGAGTGAAGGAGAAAGAAAACTTCAGGACTTTGAAAATTGTCATGAAGCAGGTATCTTTCAATCTTTGCTGTCAACTTCCTGATCTCATTTCTCAAGAGGATCTTAAATTTACAGTTGAAGGAGTTTGCACTTATTTGAGACACTACTTGAAATTACGGACTTTGAATCTTTTTTTTTTTTTTGAGACAAAGTCTCACTCTGTTACCCAAGCTGGAGTGCGGTGGCTCAATCTCAGCTTACCACAACCTCCACTTCCCGGGTTCAAGTGATTCTCCTGCCTCAGCCTCCTGAGTAGCTGGGACTACAGGCATGTGCTACCATGCCTGGCTAATTTTTGTATTTTTAGTAGAGACAGGGTTTCACTATGTTGGCCAGGCTGGTCTTGAACTTCTGACCTTGTGATCCACCCGCCTCAGCCTCCCAAAGTGCTGGGAATACAGGCGTGAGCCACCGCACCCAGCCTGGAGTTTGAATCTTATACTTACAATAACATTCAGCACAAAAGTCTGTACATGGAAGATGTTTGAATGGATAAGAATGAAAGTGTCTAGCAGGGTGTCTCATACTAATGCAGGAAAAATAATTATAGGGTCACTACTTTGGTCTAGGAGTGAGATTACAAGGACATTAAATACACAATGATTGCATTCTTAGTTTGTGCCTATGTAATAAAATAGTTTAATAGGAGCTGTAATTACACCACTTATTCTCTTGGTAAGATAGGAAAAGGCAATAGTTCTACCTCTCTTTGTATAAGTTGGGGCACTAGAGATAATAAGCATATGTAGAGAATGTAAATCAAAAATAAAATTCTAAACCCCCAGCCAACTGAATGAACTCCTCCTCTCAGCCAAGGACATTACAAAGTTAACCTAAAAAACTAGTTGAGGCCATAATGACAAGGAGGGATCAGGCAAACCCTCCTCCCTTTGGAATTCAGGCACAACTGACCAGTATTAATGTTAAAACAGAAACCTTAAGAATGACAAAACACTCTTTGTAACCATAAAATACCAGCATGACAGATGGGAGGCCCTGAAAGACATTGAAGTATTTGACCCCAAAATGTATTTATTTGACATATTTTGAAATGGCCCTGCAAAGCTGTCTCTTGTGGGGAAAATCTACATTCTGTAGAAGATCTCCTTTCCTTTCCTGGTCTTTTTCCTGATACAAGAGAAAATTTGCTAAGAATCTGGCACCTTTTTATGTCTGATAAGAAACATTTACAGTCTATTTTGTGTGCAGCCTGCTACCTGGAGGCTTCATCTGCATAAGAAACTTGGTAGCCACAACCCTTTATATTAATGCAGACACCCTCTTCTGTTGATTCTAGGTCTTTAGATAATAGCTTAACTCTTTCAACCAACTGCCACTCAGAATGTCTTTGAATCCACTTATGACCTAGAAGGCCCCTATTAGAGTTGTCTCACCTTTCCAGATAAAACCAATGCACAAATTACTTGTACTGATTGAGATTTTATATCTTCCTAAAAGGTATAAAAGCAGGCTATAGTTCAACCACCTTGGGGACATGTTCTTAAGACCTCTTGAGACTTTGCCTTGGGCCACAGTCACTTATTTTTGGCTCAGAATAAATCTCTTCAAATATCTGAGAGTTTAACTTTTTTCATTGACAATAATTTAATGGTTTATAGCATAAACTTAACTGTAGATATTTATATTAATTCTTAATGGGAATTAATTCCAATGCAAAAAATCTTCTTTATTTTCTTGTATCAATTACTAGCTAGTCAGTCAATAAATAAAACATCTGAAAAAGGACAGGGTAGAGGTAGGAAATATGGTGAAATCAATCTGCTGCCAGTATTTATATTTCCTTAATTTATAGTAAAGGTATTTTGAGCAAATTAATCAAAGTACAAAGTATTTCTAACCTATGTTAACAGCACAACCTGTATTATTCAAGCTGAGGATCATGGCGCCATGAGTATTTTAGGCATACTTCCCAGTACATCTGAGGTTTTATCAGATATCTACAGAAAATTTAGAAGGCATTGATAAATGGTTGATCTAACTAAAAGAATATCTCTTTTCATAAAGCAGTTGAATATCAATTTCATCATCAGATCCTGGACAAAGCTGAACCAATTTTTTTCAAACAAGAACATATCCCAATTAGTTTTAAGATCTGCATCAAGCAGACTATTGGGATAGTTTGGACGAGTAAAGGCAGTCATGTTTGATAAGGACAAGGAATTTAAGATATCTAATTCTGCTAATGGGTGCTGCCTGATTTTCTGTGTATACCATTCCCTGTGCTCAGTGCTCCATATTCTTTTACTTGCTTCTTCATTATTCAACATTTTTCATAGATTCATTCCAGTATGGTCTTACCTTTGTTCCCTCCGTCTTTTACTTTATTTATTCATAGCCATTTTTTAAAAATGGTGTTTTATAGAGCATATTTTCTTTCTTTTTTAAAATTATACTTTAATAATGTGTACATGTACAGAACGCTCAGGTTTGTTACATAGTATACATATGCCATGGTGATATGCTGCACCCATCAAACTGTCATCTACATTAGGTATTTCTCCTAATGTTATCCCACCCCTAGCTCCCCATCCCCCAACAAGCCCCAGTGTGTGATGTTCCCTTCCCTGTGTCCATGCATTCTCATTGTTCAGCTCCCAGTTATGAGTGAGAACATGCAGTGTTTGCTTTTCTGTTCTTGTGTTAGTTTGCTGAGAATGATGGTTTCCAGCTTCATCCATGTTCCTGCAAACAACATGAACTCTTCCATTTTATAGCTGCATAATATTCCATGATGTATATATCCCAAATTTTCTTTATTCAGTCTATCCTTGATGGGCATTTGAGTTGGTTCCAAGTCTTGGTTACTGTGAACAGTGCCACAATAAACATATGTGTGCATGTATCTTTATAGTAGAAGGATTTATAATCCTTTGTTTATATACCCAGTAATGGGATTGCTGAGTCAAATGGCATTTCTATTTCTAGATCCTTGAGGAATCACCACACTATCTTCCATAATGGTTGAAGTAACTTACACTCCTACCAACAGTGTAAAAGCATTCCTGTTTCTCCGTATCCTTTCCAGCATCTGTTGTTTCCTGACTTTATAATGATCACTATTCTAACTGGCATGAGATGTTATCTCAATGCAGTTTTGATTTGCACTTCTCTAATGACCAGTGATGATGAGCTGTTTTTGATATGTATGTTGGCTGCATAAATGTCTTCTTTTGAGAAGTGTCTGTTCATATCCTTTGCCCACTTTTTAATGTTTTTTTCTTGTAAATTTGTTTAAGTTCTTTGTAGATTCTTTATATTATCCTTTTGTCAGATGGATAGATTGCAAAAATTTTCTCCCTTTCTGTAGGTTGCCTGTTTGCTCTGATGATTGTTTCTTTTGCTGTGAAGAAGCTCTTTAGTTTAATTAGATCCCATTTGTCTATTCTGGCTTTTGTTGCCATTGTACAGGGTGGATTTTCAATATGCAACACAACTCCATAAAAACCAAAATGAAAAGGCAATGAGAAAAATAAACTTAAGTTTTCCATTTAAGAAACATAACTAAATTATTCATGACTCAAAATGGGAGTCACAATAAAAAGTCAAAACTATTTCAACTAAACAAACACCATATATCACATATGAAAATAAAAATACCATGAATCAAAACTTGTAACTTAGGAATGCATTGAAAAAAGTTACAGAATATGATTTACTATTTAGTATTATCTATGTGTAATTGGAGTATAAAGTTTATGGCTTGTTTTTTAATTTAAAGCAATTTGTACAAATTTATGGAGTATATGAACCCCCAAAATTTGAGACAGGTCTCAGCTAATTTAGAAAGTTTATTTTGCCAAGGTTAAATACATGCACCCATGGCACAGTGCCAGGGTCCATCCCACAGACCCCAGCTGCAAGATGGATGAATAACATACTCAGACACCAACATTCAGTGAAAGAGCAGACCAGGGGCTAGGGGACTGACCAAAAGAGTTGTAGCAACTGTGGCGGCCTGGCTAGCAGGCCCTGCTGGCATTTATTCAGCACACATTAAATAACAAAGGCTTTGAGTCAACACCACTAGAGGGTAATTAACCTGGTTGCCCTCCACCTAAGAGAGCCATCCTGCCCACAAATGATCAAAGGTTAGTTTTAGGATGATATGAGTAAACAAGTTATTTAGATAAACTCTCCCAAAGTCCCTTGTTATTTGCTTTTCTGCTATTACTCAAGGTAAATATGATTAGGCTGCCTTCAGCCAAACCTTTTACTGAGGCTAAGCTAACCCTCTGGCCTTCCAAGAAGCTTTGTGACTATTTCCTATAACTTTATAATTTCTCTTACAACTCTTCCCACCACTCTGACTTCACCCCTACATCTCCCCCTTTTCTTTTTTCTCTTTCTTTCTTTCTCTCTTTCTTTCTTTCTTTCTTTCTTTCTTTCTTTCTTTCTTTCTTTCTTTCTTTCTTTCTTTCTTTCTTTTTTGATACAGCTTTATTTATTGAGGAGTGCAGACATATGAATCAACAGTTCTGTCAGTCTAGGTGGTCATTGTTCTTATTCCAGCTTTGCTTCCTAGAATTAGCAAGTAACATAAGACAAACATGAATATAATTAGCAACATTATTTTCCAGTCAAGAAGTGATGTGTAGTGTTACTTGGCACCTTAGTTCATTTTGTGACATAACTGAGGGATGCTACTGGGGGTATGTTAATTCCTCCTAGCCAAGCAGTTGCATTGTTAGAGGCTGGGAAGGTAGTCTGTGCCTAAGTAACAGATGGAAAAAAATCAGATTAGAAGATGGGTTCAGTAGAATGTAACAAGCACAGGTTGCAGGCAGAGTGAGAGAAAAAAAAAGAAACACATTATCTGGAGTGAATGATATTTGTGTTAGGGTAGGATTCCCTTAGCCTTCTGAGTTGTCTTCAGCATCCTGTTTAGGGCCTGTGTTATCCAAGGCAGCAACATCGTCTGGGCTACAGGTCCCCTAGGGCTTTCTTAGGCTGAGTCAAGTTTTTCTTCTTTCCATCCTTTGATGAGGATGTACTCTCCATTCTGGTGCTGCTAGATTAGTGCTTTAAGAAAAACCTGTTGTATTTTATTTTAATGTTTAGTTTACAGAAAAACTGGATGATACTTCTTTAACTTTAGCCAATATATTTACACACAGAATTTCTTTTGCAGTTAACATTTTAAAACTTGCTTCAAAACAAAAATTATTCAACGTTTCTTACATAAATTTGTTTTTTATAACATTTTCCCAACTTTCACAGACGATCTTTGACATGCATTAACTTTCTGACTTTAATAACCTTCTCTACTAAAGGTGCATTCTTGTGTCTATAACTTTCTTAATATTTCTTTTTCTTCTTCCTACTTTAGCTCTCGCCTGTGTCTTACTTTTTGTGTCTCTCTCTGATCTCTGTCTCTCCTAGTTTCTCTCTTACTCATTCTTTCCCTTTATTTCTCTTTCTAATTTTTCTATTTCTTCTGATCTCAGTAGGTAAGCAGGGTCTGGCCTGTTAAGTACTTGGATGGGAGACCTCCTGGGAATACTGGGTACTGTAGGGTCATTTTCTTCATTTCTGGTACCAGGTTGGGTCTTAGTCATGCCATGGTAAGTTTTGATGAGTTGTACTGGAATCCAAAGTGGACTTGAGGGGGGAGTGAACATAAACATATCCTCTTCCTCATGTTAGCAGATCATTTGGACTGCACCATATTACTGTTTATGTCCACAAAACTGCATGTTTTATGTCTTGACAGTTTTTAGCAAAGTGCTTTTCTATAGCTGATTGAAATTTGTCATCTAAATTTTTTATATTAAGGGTAAATGAGGCTTGTGCTAATAGTGTTGCAGGGTTCTTACTCATACTCTCCCTTTTTGGTTTTTTGAGCAGATTTTTAAAGATGGAGGGGTATGTTCTGCTATGGTCTGTCCTTGGGGGTTTTATGTGATGCCGGTGGAACGTTGGATATCCATGTGTGACAAAATTGTTGAAATTGTGAGCTGGTATAAGCTAGACCATTATCAGTTTTAATTTTTGTGGGCCACCCCATAAATGCAAACATTAAAAGAAGATGTTTAATAACATATCGAGTAGATTCTCCAGAAAGATAGTGTGTACTAATTAGATGAGTGTTGGTATCAATGGACACATGTACCTATCTTAGTTTTCCAAATTCCAGGAAGTGTGTAACATCTGTTTTCCATAACTGAGTAGGTTCTATTCCTCTAGGGAAACCTGTTGAAGGAGAAGACATGCCTGAGAGCCGGCAATCTGGGCAATGCAGGATAGTTTGTTTAGCTAATCTCTGGGTAAGTTGAAATTGTTTAGATAAGTTTCTCCAATTTTGGTGGAAAAATTGATGCAACTGGGGGGCTTTGTCAAGCAGTGATTTCATAACTTGTAGGTCTGCTTGTTCATTGCCATAAGCCAATGAACCAGGCAGTGAGCTGTGGGATCAAATATGTGTAATAAAAATAGGATGTTTGCATTGATCCACCAATTGCTGAAGTCGAAGAAAAAGTGCACACAGGATGGGCTTGAAAGTAGACCTTATGAGGGCTGTTTCAAGGTTCTGCAATAAATAGAGTAAGTAGAGTCACAAACAATGTTAATGGGCTGAGTGGAAAAAGTTTCCAAAGCCTGTATCAGGGCCCCAATGTCAGCTCTGTGAGTGCTAGTAGATACAAATTGAATGAGAAAATTATGTGGTCTCTACCACACTGACACTTTTACATGTTTACCTGAACCATCAATAAACAATGTTAAAGCATTAGATATGGGGGAGTGAAATATTTTCGTAGGTAAGATCACAGAAGTACAAGGTAAGAACTGAAGAAGTTTGTCAGCCAGAAGGGCATCCTCTATTTGAGCTGTGTATCATAGAGTGCTGTTTACAGATCTATCAATAGGGACAAAACTGCTTCAAATTGCTTTTTACTTAAAGGAATTCTGATGATATCAGGATCATAACCTAGCAACTGATTACACTGTCTGTGGCCCAAATACCTGACGTTACTGATTAACTGGCTATAGGGAGATAGTGTTTTAGTCCTGGTATGTGAGCAAAAATCCCGTTCTGGAAAGAGCAGTTCCAAGGTCATCTGTCTTATTAACCCTGTAGGGGAGTGTTTGGTTGAAAAAAATAACCAAATTAAAAAGTCTGGATATATGCAATCTAGCTGCCTCTGAGAGATAGCTTGTTTTATTTCCTAGATTTCCCTTTTTGCTACAGGGGTTAAATATCTGGGAGAATCTAGGGCTGTTTGATGGTTCTATATGGCTGGCTTTTTTGTTCCACAACTAATTCATGGGCTCTTTGTAATTTCTCTCCCTTCAGAGGCTCTTGTTCTACCTAAAGACTTTAAGATTTAAGATTTTCAGATTTAAGGATTTTAAGAGAGCAAAGTTAGAGGTAGGGGAGGAGTAACAGTGGGCCTTTATTGGAATTTAAATTTTACTTAAATTTTAGCAGAGAATTATAATTTGGGACATCGTTTGTATACAAGGAACATGTGAAATTTTACCATAGGCTGCCCGCAGAGCCAGAGGGCAGCAGTGTGGGTCATGGGGTGGCAGCCGCATTGCACTTACCTAGGCACTGCCTTTTATCTGTGCCATTTTTTGTTTGTTCCACTCCCTCCTCCTGTCACTGGGCAGCTGCTGCCAGACCAAGTGCTTCCTATTAGCCCAGGGTACTGTGAGCTTCTTTGCCACCAAGTGTTTTCTTCTGCTCACCACCTGCTTGACCATGCAGTTTCAGTCTCCGATGCCTTTTTTTCTTACCTTTTTGTAAGCTTACACCTGATTGCCTTGTTGATCTTGCATTACCGGGTAGGCTAATTGCTCCTTTTCTAATGCCATTTGCTTAAGACCAGGTTCCATAGCTGTAGCATATCTCTTGTCTTTTTTCCTATTTATTGGAAGAGGAGGCTTAGGCAAAACCCTTGTGTCCTCTTTGTTATTTTGGCCCAGTGATAGCAGGTCTGAAGGACTCAGGGTTGGTAAAGTAGGTGATGGTTCTTCCTCCTTCCCCTTTTTAGGCTCTTCTGTGTATAATGGAACCAAAGCAGCACTTACTAAAGCCCATAGCATTAAAGATGATATGGGACCCATTGCCCTTGAGCATAATGTTGTTTAAGATTTCTCCCTTTTTTTTCCTAGAGGTCTACATCTAGCATGTATTCTTTTGGGAACCATGGATTACGGGTTACAACAGTTTGCATTAGGTCCCTTAATTGAGCCTGTGAAACCAGGGCCCTGCTGGCTTTAAGCATCTGTTTCAATACTTTTATGGACTGCTTCTGTTGTGCTGATAACTGTTCTCTCATGATAAAACCCTAGCCTGAACAATCTCCCCCAAACTGGAAAACCCCAAGTGGGCACCAATGACTGACTGACTGCTCAGTCTCTTTTCACCTTCATTTTTGGAGGTTCTCTCATGATCATTTGCAGCATTCATTCACATTGGGGTCACCACCTGCCAGGGTTTGTCCTACAGACCCCAGCTGCACAAGGGATGAATAATGTATTCAGACACCAATATTCAGTGAAAGAGCAGACCAGGGAGCCAGGCTGCTGACAGAAAGACCCTGCTGACATTTATTCAGCACACGTTAAATGACAAAGGATTTGAGTCAACACCACTAGGGAGTAATTAACCTGGTCACCCTTCCCCCAAGAGAGCCATCCTACCTGCCAATGATCAAAGGTTAATTTTAGGACCATGAGTAAGCAATTTATTTAGATAAACTTTCCCACATTCCCTTGTTATTTGCTTTTCTGCTATTAACTCAAGGGAAGAGGATTGGGCTTCCTTCAACCAAACCTTTTACTGAGGCTATGCAAACCTCCCGGCCTTCCAAGAAGGTTTGTGACTATTTCCTATAACTTTATCTTTTTAATTTCTCTTCTAACTCTTCCCACCACCCTGAGTGAACCTGTACAACACAGCCTCAGGAGGTCCTGATGACATCTGCCCAAGGTATTCATGACACAACTTGGTTTTATACATTTTAGGGAGACATGAGACATCAGTTAATGTATGTAAGAAGTACATTGGTTCCATCCAGAAAGGCCGGGACAAACTGAAGTAGGGAGGGGGTTTCCAGGTCACAGGTAGGCAAAAGATTAATGGTTGCATTCTTTTGAGTTTATAATAAGTCTTTCCAAAGGAGGCAATCAGATATGCATCTATTTCCGTGAAAAGAAGGATGACTCTGAATAGAATGGGAGGCAGGTTTGCCCTGGGAAGTTCGCAGCTTGACTTTTTCCTTGAGCTTATTAATTTCAGGGCCGCAAGATTTTCCTTTCACAGGTCCATGTGAAATTTTGTTATAAGTATATGATTTATCGTGATCAAGTCAGCGTATTTAGGGTGCCTATCTCCTTAATATGATGCATTTTTGTTTAACAGTATCACCCTCCTTGGTTATCAGATGTTGAATTTATTCCTTCTAAATAACTGTATGTTTACACCCTTTAACCCACTTCTCTTCATCACCCCTCCCCACTTACTCATAAATATTTAAATGGTTCTTTGCTGCTCCTAGATGTCCCCTGACTCATATCCAAACCCCCAATGTTAAGATGACTTCCTTTAAATCAGAGATCTTACTTTTCTCTAATCAGTAGTATAGTGTGCTAGGAGCTTTTAAGGTGTTCAATAAGAATAAATTAAATCCAGTTAAATTTCATTAGACAGAGCCTTGAAAATGTCAAAGATGAACTATGAAATGAGTTTTGATTCTACTAAATTGCAAATGATAGAGAATTTATTCTATATTGATTCAAAGTTTCATTTTATTACATTTATTTTATCTAAATTGATGTTTAAAATATGTGTGATTCTTAAAATGTAAATATTAGAATATCCAAATGTTCAAAATTAAAATGTCAATCAGGAAATATTTTTCTATAATAATGGAATTGGAACTTAACATCTAATTGTCTCTTTGGTCATTTAAAAATTTAATACAGATAGCTTGTTTATATTTGTAACATGAAGATAGTTCTTAATCATCACAACATATAGTTGCCTTTTGTTTTCACCAAGAGCTAAAATGTGTGGTGTCATTAAAAATAAACATTAGGTCATGGTAAGTTTACTACTGTTTAAAAATACATTAGAGAAAAAGTAAAAATTATACTTTGTGTAAAATTTTTTTACAGCTCTTCTATTATAAAAACAATAAAAGAGATATTTTTATTGGTACATATTAAGTCTGTTTACCAATGTTTTTTTAACAATATAAAATAAGAGAACTTCACATATAAACATTAACTCAGATATTTTATTTCAAAAACATATACTTAAAATTAAAGCTTTCATTTCTTTACATCTCCATCCATTTTTAAATACAACTGTTTTTATTTGACTACTTTTATGAAGACATCAAAATATAGTCAAAATTGTGTTTTTATCTCACTATATTAAGTATGGTATTTAGAGATTAAATAATTTCAACTTTATGTAAGATTAAAAATAAGTGTTAACTATAAAGTTAGGAAAATAAGCATAGTTTCTGGTTTTTGGATGTTTGCATGCCTTCTGTGAAATGCCTCATATTGTGTACTCATTTTACTCTTGTTTTCTTTGTCTTTTTACGTATTAATTTAAGACTTCTGAGTGTAGTAGTTATATAATTTTTTAATACGCATGTGTTGCAAATATGATTTTTAATATATTGTTGATGTTCTCACTTTATTGTTCTTTTATCATTACATATATATATCAATTTTTTTTAGTAATGTTTGCTTTCCCATTATTAGCAGTATTTATAAGAAAACTAATAATAATTGAGTACTTACTATACGCCAGTTTCATTTAAAGTTCAGCAGGTTCTTGGACTAATATCTCATATCCATTGATTTGTTTTACTTTAGTGCCTATTTTCCAGAACTATTGCCTTAAGCCCATTGTTTTTAGTTTTCCATTTTGTTGTTTTTTTGTAATTTCCTTGGAATTTTTTGCTCCTCTAATTTTAAATTTTTCTGGCAAACACAAAATGGTGAAAAGATGAGGTAAGCTTAATCTATAATTTTTACTCTGGCAAGCTTGTTCTGTAATTTCTCCGTTACTTCTGGAAAAAGCTTATTTATATTCATTTCCCATGTCATAATTTCCATTATCTCTTTGTTATTAATTAGACTGAGAATGATAAACTTTTGGATTTGCAAAACTCAAAATGGATGATGCCAATAACTATCAGAGTTGTTGACATCAACATAAGCTTTGAGTGTTGTCTGTAACTTTTAAATATAGATTTTATTTTTGAGATTGACAACCATTTCATGAACCTTTGCTAGAGAATTTGGTCTTAATCTCTGTATCAGTTAAGAGAGTTTTGGTTTTATATCATCTAAATTACTCCTAACAACTTAAACAATAAGGATATTTTTATCTCATAGAAAGTCTTCGAGACAGATGACTTTAGGGATTAGTTAATTTAGAACCACAACAAAATCACCCAGGCACAAAGGCTCTTCCATCTTTCCATCCTGTCTTTTTTAGAATGCTAAATTTCTTCCTCAGATTTGCACTTCAGTTGTTAGTATTCTTCCCAGCATTGGGAGAGCAGTGCTCCCCAACCTTTTTGACACCAGGGAGCAGTTTTGTAGACAACAATTTTTCCACAGACTTGGGGTAGGGGATGGTTTTGGATTGATTCAAGGGCACTACATATATTGTGCATTTTATTTGTATAATTATTGTATTGTAATATATAATGAAATAATTATATGACTCATCATAATGTAGAACCAGTGGGAGCCCTGAGATTGTTTTCCTGGAACTAGACGGTCTTATCTGGGGGTGATTGGAGGCAGTGACACCCGAAGTATGTTGCTTATGTCCAGCCTACTCCATAATCTCATTTTGGTTACTGTCACTACAGAAAACTCTGCTTCATATTGGAAATGGAAGCAGGCTTTTCAGTGCTTTTGTGGCAATCTCAGGATAATCTGCACCTTGACTTTAATCAAGAACATATGGAGATTTGAAGTTGTCTCAAGCGTACTTTTAAGGCCACCATCATTTGTAATCTTAAGCAGTTGATTTTCTTCTAGCACAGACAAAGTCCATTCATCTGGCTTATTCACAAATGAGTTGCAGATCCATTCCTTCCCAGTTCAGGCCTCTTTTCTGCTTTGGAAGTAATGTTCAAACTCTTTTGAAAGCTGAGAGAGGTGATCATGCACCAGCTAGAAGTAAGAAGGCCCTGGCTGTGCCTCTTTCAAAATCTCTGCTAATGTTTGAAACATGTCAGAAATCTCAGTATTCACTCATCTCTCTCATAATTCCAGTTTTGCTTTGAATGTAACCATTTTATCTGATGACTTTAACACAATTGTCAGTCTCCGCTGAAGTGACAGATTGAGGTCATTGAGCAGGTTAAATATGTCACACAAGTAAGCAAGTTTTGTGACCCATTCTGCATCACCAAAATATGCTGCCAGGAGTGACTGTTTTTCTAAAGGAAATCTCTGGAGTGGCTCTCATAACTCAAAACTCTAGCCAGTGATCAACCTTTAGAAAGCCCTCTCATTCTGTGTATAAGAGAAGATGTGTTTGCCCCGCATCCATCTCCTCATAGAGTTGCACAAAGTGTATTTACTTTAATGCAGTTGATAATTTTAATCATCCTGCAAAATGTTAAGGTCAGCTGACATTTTTCAGTTGCTAAGTTAAAATGACATTTTTTTGGCTAACACCATTTATCTATGGGTGACATGGTGCATAGACTCACATTCAGAAGTGACCTCTTTGACCTGAGTGGTGAAACCAGAAAGCTTTCCAGTCATGGCAGCCACTTCATCCATGAACACTGACACAAAATGACCAATTTTCCTGATATTTAATCATTCTAAGACTTGAATAGTTCTGTAGCTGTGGTGTTGTTGGTTGGGCAAAAAATGCACATATCATATTCTCATGCACATTCTCCTGAAAAATATATCACACAAAAACAGTAATTGTTGCCTTGTTGTCAACATTGATAGACTTGTCAATCTGGGTTTTGTACCATGGTGACTCATTAATCCTCTCTAGAAATTGTTCCTCAATATCCTCTGCTATTTCATCAATTCATCTAGTTATAGTGCTGGCCAAAAAAGGAACACATGCCTTTTTTGACCAGCACTATAACTAGATGAATTGCAGTTTAACCTTTTAAACTGCAGCCTCTCCTAAAAGTTGACAATGGATGTTTTTAGTAGCAGGTAGGGTCAATTCTTCACCAGTAGTAAAGGACTTCTTAGCTTTAGCAATGCAGTTAGGAATTCTTAGTTAAGAATGATGCTCTCAGCACAAACACATTTGATAAAGTGGTAGCCTTCAATAATTGCTTCTGTCCTTTATGTTCACATTTATTTTCTTTTGAAAAACTGCAGAGACTTGTCTTTTAATATAGGGCGCTTGATCTCCATGTGGAGAAACAGCTTTGAAGGTTTCATGGCTTCACTGGATAGCCTGTTGCCACATATTATATAAAACAGAATTGGAGAATATGAATCACTTGTTGCAGTGAATTTGCAATTTAAGGAAGACTCGTGGTATTTTCTTCAAATAGAATTTTCTTTTTGTTAGCAGTCATAGAGTCTTCTGTTGTCTCCTCATTGTGTCTTTGCCCATTTCCAGAGAAGTCTTCCAGTGACATTTGGTTTTTACTCATTTTGTCTAGGGTTAGCTTGTAGGCTTACCAAAACTGTGACTGAGACAGTGCACAGTGCAGGAAAGAGTCATGGACAGAAATGGTAATTAAAATAATGAGTGGGCCATGTGTAGACTAAAATAAGTGTCAGATTCTGACTTAAAGCCTGCCAGCAGATACAACTATACAATTGAAGTACATTAACACACTTACTACTATAATGCCTGCCACCAGATGTAGCTTAATTGTTACTTGCCTCTCACTGATAGGGTTTTGATATGAGTCTTCAAGTAATTGATTTATTATGGTCTCTGTGCAGTTAAACCTCTCTACTAATGTTAATCAGTATTTGCAGCTGCTCTTCAGTACTGACATCACTGCCTTAGCTCCACTTCAGATCATCAGGCTTTAGATTCTCATAAGGAGCACACAACCTAGATCCCTCCCATGCACAGTTCACAATAGGGTTCATGCTCCTATAAGAATCTAATGACACCACTGATCTGACAGGAGGCAGACCTCAGGAGGTAATGTAAGTGATGGGAAATGGTTGTAAATACAGATGAATCTTTGCCTGCTCATCCACTGCTTATCTCATGCTGTGTAGCCTGATTCTTAACAGGCCACCAACCAGTATAAATCTGTGGCCCAGGGGGTCAGGGACCCCTGGGGTAGAGGATACTTCTTCATCATATTTGTACCCTTTTATCTGTGAAGAAGGCATTTACACAAAATGCACAGAAGTCACAGACTACCATTTCCATCCCATTGGCCAGACTAGGTTATAGATCTACCTTTCAACCTCAAATTGAAAAAAGTACATGTAATCCCCATTATTAGTTTGGAGCAATCAATCAAGATTCAGTCCCAAGAACTAGGTCGATGATCTTTGTGAACTTTGCAGCCTAATGCCTAACCAAATCAGGCTTCCATTAGCAAGCAAAACAGGAGTGAAGAGCTATTGAGTAGATGAAGTAGATGAATATGTTTCCAACACAAAATCCTCAGGAGTTAGTTTGACATTATGCAAGATAACTTAATAATTCAGTAGATTGGAAAGGCTCATTATAAAAACAGGACCCTTGAACTTAAATATGAAATTTCAAACTATTAGAAGAAATAATTGGAGAAACTCTTTGAAACATTAGCCTGAGTAAAGATTTCTTTAGTAATACCCCAGAAGCATAGGCAACCAAAGCAGAAATAAAGAAATGGTATCACATCAAGCTAAAAAGCTTCTGCCCACCAAATGAAACAATCAACAAAGTGAAGAGACAACCCCAAAATGGGAGAAAATACATTTGCAAACTATTCATCTGACAAGGGATTAATAACCAGAACATATAAGTAGCTCAAACAACTCATTAGGC